>JAVANC010000006.1:13028652-13307854 GCA_033319125.1 Parnassius glacialis
CCATTTCACAAAAAATATTTAATAAGCCCCTGATCGCTCCCGTTAGTTTGTATATTACATAAAAGTACCTAAAGATATTGAATTAATATTGGTATGGATGAATTAATATCGTAGGTCATAGTGGCTTTAATGTTTACGAAAACTTGTGCCTGCAACTGCAAAATTTGGTAACGACCAACTTAATTATTACACCAATCAATTTTCAAACTTTAATGCTGCTTGGCAGTGCTAAGTCTACGTTGTTTGTGAATGTTAAAATTTCCTGCGCTGCTGTTACGAATTTCATGTTCATTTTGCGAATATGTTTCATGCAGGTTTCGTAAAAGATGATTGCAGGAAAAGTCAGAAAGATTTTAAAACCCCTATGCATGTGGGATTTTGATAAATACTATACAGACCTGTGTCGGGTACCACAGTATCAGAGGTGCGAGACAACTGGTCCTGCGCCCGCCAATCCACATGTCAAGATTATTATGACAGATAAATCTTATAATAGGATAGATATGATCTAGAAGCTCATTAAACTAATACGGACTTAAAAAGAAGATGAAGAAGATTTTTTATAAATATTACACATTGTATTTCTTTTTCACCTGAACGGTGTTCACTTGTATGAAAGCACGGATGTATCCAAAAACACTGAATCAAAATTTCACAAATTATTTGATACGTCATTTTTTTATAGAATAAGGGTGACAAATGAGCACACAGTCCACCTGATGATATGTGGTTGCTGTGGCACATATATATCTACACCTATCCTCGTTTGCGAATCAAAATGCAGATGCGTTGTCACCCGTGAGGACAAAGATGGAATGCCTTTTTTCCAGTAAATAGGGTCTCCAGTTCTATACACTCATAATATGAAACACAGCAACATTAAGCTGTCAATTTACGCTGATATACTGTGAGAGCGTGGCCTTCCCTGGTCGGGTCGACCCATTCGTGCTACAATTATACTACTAATATGGCTGCAGAATGGCTGTACCACGATAGAATTCTTTTTGGGGGCAAAACGAGCATGCGGCTCACCTGATTGTAAGTGAATACCGCCGCCCATGAACAACTGCAACTCCAGGGGAACCAGGGGAGTCTCAGATGCCTTGCCGGCCTTTTTAAAAGTAGTTGGCTCTTTTCTTGAAGATCCCTAAATCGTAACAGTTCGGAAAAACCGGAGGTGGTAATCGATTCCACAGGGAAGTTGTGTGAGGAATAAAAAATCTTCTAAGTTGCTCATTGGTGGTCTACCAATCATTCAGATGGTACGGATGGTATCGCGAGCTCTGTCGCGATGTGCGATGGTGAAATTGAGCGGTCGGAATTAATCCAAACAATTCATCAGAGCACTCCTCGTGGTACATGTGATAAAATACGCAAAGATATGCAACATTTCAAAGCAGTGCCAGTGAGTCAAGCCGATCGGAAAGAACTTGGTCGTCGACGATTCAAAACGCTTTGCGCTGGATTCTGTCAAGTAGAAGGAGCTGGCATTGGAGAGCCGCTACCCAGAGATGGGAACAGTATTCTATGTTAGGCCGAACTTGTACCATGTAAAATTGCAGGCGGTGTGCCGGCATGAAATACTGTCCCGCTCTGCTGAGCACGTCAAGCTTTTAAGAGGCTAATTTGGCCTTCTTTTTCCAAGGGACCACGAAATCAACTCTCGCAATTCAAACTACCAGTTAAGTGTTAATAACAAATTAACCCAATCAGATCAGGACGTTGCAATGGTTTTCGAGAAATATTTTACTGATATTCCGATATTAACCACTAAGTCACTGAATTCTTCTCTTGCGGTCGCCGATCATTACTTAAACAAAATGTAAATGCGTGTACAAAGAATTTTACATTTCATAAAGTATCATCAAAAGATATTGTAAAATATTTTAAAACTATTGATGTTAAGAAAACTGCGGATCTGTGGGGGAGTTCCGTTAATGTTATTGCGTCTATAATAGATACAATCGCGCCTCATTTAGCTATTATTTTTAATATTAGTATCGAATCTGGTGTGTTTCCTGATTGAATGAAGCATAGTAAAGTAATACCTTTATTTAAATCTGGTAGTACATTAGACCCCGCCAATTTTAGACCTACTTCTGTACTACTAACACTTAGCAAGATTTTTGAAAAAATTATTCTTGATCAAATAATAAATTTCTTTAATATAAATAAATTACTTCATAAAAATCAATTTGGTTTCACAAGGGGTCACTCGACAACTGATGCCGGTATTGAGCTGATTAAATATATATTTAATGCATGTGAGAATTCAATGCTTTGGGTATATTTTGTGACCTATCCAAAGCCTTCAATTGTGTTCACCATGAAACATTAATCAGGAAACTTCAACACTACGGTGTAAGAAGTGATGCTCTTAAATTAATTATTTCATATTTAAGTAAGAGAACGCAAAAAGTTGTCATTAACAGTATGAGTTCTTCTGGGTCGATGGTACAGATGGGCGTGCCTCAAGGCTCAATTCTCGGCCCCTTTTTGTTTCTTGTATATATTAATGACTTACCTTACATAGTAGGAGATAACCATGATATAGTATTATTTGCAGATGACACTTCTTTAATTTTCAAATTAAATCGATATTTGCTAAAATATGACGAAGTAAATAATGCTAAATCTAAATTAGTAAATTGGTTCAATGTTAATAATTTGCATTTAAATGGCACTAAAACGAAATGTATGAAATTTATGACTCCAAATGTCAAACAATTAAATAGTAATGTAATTTTAAATGGGGAGAAATTGAGTCTTGTAAATACCACCATTTTTCTTGGAATCACACTAGACGCAAAGCTTCAATGGAGCCCCTATATATCAAAACTAGCAAGCAGACTTAGTTCTGCAGCATATGCCGTAAAAAAGATTGGAAGTCTAACTAGTGTTGAAACAGCTAGACTAGTTTACTTTAGCTATTTCCATAGCATAATGTCGTATGGTATTTTGCTATGGGGACACGCAGCTGACACAGAAATTATATTTGTTTTACAGAAGAGGGCCATAAGAGCAATTTATTATTTAAAGCCTAAAGAGTCGCTGCGACAAAAATTTAAGGAAATTAATATATTAACTTTGGCCTCTCAAAACATTTATGAAAATGTAATGTACGTACACAAAAATAAAAGTAGTTTTACAAAAATAAGTGATATTCATTCTGTAAATACTAGAAACAGACACAAGATAGTAGTACCAGTTACTCGACTCCATCGAGTCAGTAACCCATTCTTGGGGCGATGTATACGCTTTTACAACAAAATTCCAGAAAATATACAAAATTCGACCTGCTCAAAGTTCAAAAACTTTATTAAACTAAGTTTGTATAAAAAGGGTTATTAATATTAAAGAATTTATAGATATTATTAACCCCTGGAAGTGAGGTGATCGCTCCCAAGCTATTTCTAATTTGTTGTGTTGTTAATTTGTGTAACATACATGATTGTTAGCTGTTAAAAAAAAAGTCCCGCTGGGTTTCTTGCTGGTTCTTCCCAGGACAGAGGTTTTTTTCGAACCAGTGGTAATTATACAAAAGAGTGACTTTCAATAAATATTATTTATAATTTATATTGAATAAAAAAGTTTCTGTTTCTGTTACCAACACAACATAAGTATACAATTCTAATATAAAATGTAATTACACAACTTAATTCATTTTACGTTTTCATTCAATTAATAAGATTAATTTTTATTTTATATTAAATTTAATTTCATTCAATTAATTAGAATTTAAGGCGAAATAAAGTTCTGAAACCTGATGAATTCAAATATTGCTCTTTTATTTAATTTAAATTAACAGTTATATTACAAGCCGAAAGTTAAAAGGCAACATTTAAATTATATACAGAGTTAATTAATAGGAGTAAGTCTTAATTAAAATTTAAGTTTGACATACGATATAATATAAGGTTAAAAGGTTGACTGGTAGAGAATATCTCCGGCATTAAGTCCGCTTATACCTAATATCGTATGAAGTTTAAATAAATCATATAATAACCAATTTGTCACGTGCACTTCACAGTGAAAGTGTTAAAATATAATATAATAAAACAATTTTATGCGTTTCATGTTCTCCTTGTATGATAGTTTTAATTTTTTATTAAATTTGCACAGCCACCATACGCAATCAAATTAAAACAAACATATGAAAGTACTAGTAACTCGAATGAGTAGGGACTTGTGTTATTTACTATGGCTGCATTGAACAGTCTGAGTCAAGCACGGGCTGACTCACAAATATTCTAAACTTAGTTATGTGGTGTATTCAGTTCAGGGGTCACAGACTCGTGTGTTTGTGAAGTTTGCAATATCTACGAGTAAAAGTTTGTGTGATTAATATTGCTCGTTGCAGCAAAGCTGTGCCCTGTGTGATATTCCTTTATTACCCAACTGCGGTAGAAAAAGCAGAATACTTTTATGACTGGTATTTCTGCAAAAAATATATATATACAGATTAGAGTTTCGCCCCGCGATGTTACCCTCGTTCACGATGTAGCGTTCAGACAGTCATGCCCACACTTAATATAAGATCGCATAATACGGTGATCTCAAACTATCCCACGGAATGTTTATCATATTTCGGAATGATCATTATCAAAGATATTAGGTTTGACCAAGTCTTTTCGAATAGTGACAACCGCTCTAACAGTCTGCTTCTTTGTACTCCCGTTGATTCATCATACTCCTTTAATGAATCATATTCTATTATATCTGTACGCTTGTGGAACTTCTTCTCTCAAGGTATTCAACATTTTCAATCCCTTTTCCCCTAAAAAATCCTCAAAGCTTATTACATGGAACTCTAATATTTCTATTCATAGTCCTTTCTTTTATAACTATTCTTCTTTCCTCAACTGTCATCGGCTTGTGTCTTTTATTGCTATTATATTTTTTACATTAACTATCATTTATGTACACCTCCCTCCTAACCATTCGTTGTGAACAATTCTTTCCGTAAACAGGCGACCTGAAAAAAAACGCTTCTGCAGCGATTTGCCTATTTTAATATCTTTATTTAATTTATTTTACTTTATTTTTGTTTCAATGTCTATTGGTTAAAACTATAAAAAATGTGATGACTCATTGAAAGCTGTATCAAAATAGCTCATAAATTAGTAACAGCTTTTATCTCTACCTTCCCGCTTAGGGGTGTAGTATCCCAAATGATTAAACTCATGTTATACCAGTGGAATGCCTTTATTAGTATTTTCAAAGATTTAATTAAAACAACATCAAAAATTAATAAAAAGATGGCAGAATTTCCAATAATCTTTCATTTTTATTTTAGGGTTAGAATTGTCAAAAATATGTAGTTTTGAAAACTCGTAAAATACGATTTTATTTATTTTATTTATTAACAGACTGTAACAGTACTATCCGTAAGTTTGAAGTCAATCTACGCGTTAAATAAAATGTTTTTACAAACTTTTGCACTCGCTTAGGGGTTGAATTTTCCAAAATCCTTTCTTAGTGGATGATTGCGTCATAAAAGATAGTTACTAACTAAATTAATAAAACGAACGCTGCAGCTATATTACAGTTGCAGCACGAATGAATCAGCTCTCACAAAATACCAGCGTGAAATAGTACTTAATGCTGCTGTGTCTCGTATGGTGAAAAGAATCGAGAAACTTCTACTAAAAACGAGACATTCCGTCTTCACATCTATTCTCAGAAGTTTTAACATTTTCGGTATTATGATGCTTGATCGAGGATAAATGTATATGTTTATGGACCACTTGTACCCCCAGTGGTATATATCTATGGATCACACATACCATCATGTGGAATGTATGCTTGCAGAGGAAAATATGTTCTGCAAATGTTAGTTTGTTATAGCAAATAATTGTCTGTACATTTACTACAAATTAAATAATTTCTGATTTTAACCTACACTTGCTCTGAGATCCTTGTTTTTTTGCTAAATTTCATTACTTTATATGTAATTGAAATGTCAAACAGTCTTACCGCCCGTTTTATAGTAAAAGTAAGAGACAGTCCATGAACACCTGCAATTGACTTCAAACAAAGCTATAAGTGCATTTCCACCTCTGAGGACTAAAATAGAGTTTCCCATAGCCTGTAATAATTCTGGTGTTCTAAAGAAGTTCGAAAGTTACAGAACCAGAAAATAATGTGATAGGCTTAAACCAGCACGTAAAAAATATGTTCCCGGACCGGAAGTATGGTCCTTTTGTTTTCAAAATGGTTCGAATAAATGAAAATGTGTTTAAAATGTAACGGAGAATACTTTGCAAAGCAGTAAATAAATTAGTTTGCATATACATTGTTTTATTTATGAATTACGCAAAGCTTTCACTGTACCCCACGTATGTTACATTGTACCTGTCTATTATTCACAGAAAATAAAAAAGTTTACAAACTGATACCCAAAACATTACTTTCACATCCTATCCCTGTACACATTTTTATTGCAGATGAAATATAACACAGCTTATATTCTTAGGAATCTATCCATGTCATATTATAACATAATTTTTGTCGTTTTGTGCAAATAAATGTCGTGGTTTGATTCATGTTTTAGCCAATTAAATACTTTCCCTGTTTTACATCTTACATTTTTCATTTATCTTCTTCAGACAGACATTTAGTGTGAATCTGATTTTGGCGTAGTTCTCCAGTTTTTAAATAAACTTCCTTTTTTTGGTATGTTATTGTAGGCACTTTGATTTTCTTGGTCCGTAAGTAATCTATTCAAACACGGTTCAGTTTTCTAACGAGCATGTGCATGACGTGAATAACATATGGGTGGTCTGTCTACAAAAAATTTCTCCAATGTCTACTGGTTTACACAAACTTTTTGGACGAACAAATAAATCAAGGCACTCTAAGTATTCGGCAAAGAAAAATCTCTTATAAATTAAAGCTAAAATTTCAGCAATGGTAAGTATACATTTTTAAAAGTGACTATAATTTTTTTATGATTACAACCCATCTCAAGATGCCTGTCAAAAAGAAGGCCCACATAACTATCCTGCACCACCTGTACCTCTTGGATTCGATTGACTACATGTATGTCTTATCTGATCACTAGCGGATACAGTCATGTACTACTAACGTGAATGAATTTGTCACGTAAAATCTTTCTTACCCTGTAGACTATCCCTTTTTAACCCAGCTATATTGCCAGTTCATTTATATCGCCACTTTAGCTCACGAACTCGTTTCATAATGTCGGTTTGTTTCTACTGTTTTAAGCATAACTACCACATTTTTAATAATAATAAAATTATATCATATCATATCAGGAAATAAAACGGGTTCATAAAATTAAGATGATGCTAAATGGTATACATCTGTCAAAGCCACATATTGTGTTCTATCTCTAAGCTTTGTCGCAATCGTCTCTTTATATAATAATAATATGATATAATAAAATATTTAATAAAACTGTGATCGCTCCTACTAGTTTAAAAAATAACATAAGAGTACCTAAAGCTATTGAATTAATATTGGTATGGATGAATTAATATCGTACGTCATAGTGGCTTTAATGTTTACGAAAACTTGTGCCTGAAACTGCAAAATTTGGTAACAACCAACTGAATTATTACCACAATCAATTCGCAAACTTTAATGCTGCTAGGCAGTGCTAAGTCTACGTTGTTTGTGAAAGTTAAAATTTCCTGCGCTGCTGTTACGAATTTGATGTTCATTTTGCGAATATATTTTATGCAGGTAACGTAAGATGTGATTGTGGGAAAAGTCAGTAAGATTTTATGGCCTCATATGCATGTAGGATTTTGATAAATACTATACAGACCAGTGTCGGGTACCACAGCATCAATGGCGCGAGACAACTGGTCCTGCACCCGCCAATCCACATCTCTAGATTATTATGGCAGATCATTCTTATGATAGGATAGAATATGACTCAGAAGCTCATTAAATTGGTATGGGCTTAAAAAGAAGAATAAGAAGATTTGTAATAAATATTACACTCTGTATTTCTTTTTTAAAGAAGTGTTATCTCAAAATACGTACTTGCGTCACCTGTACAGTGTTCACTTGTGTGAAAGCGCGGATGTATCCAAAAGCACTGAATCAATATTTCACAGATTATTTGATAGGGAATTTTTTTTTTATAGAATAAACGCTATAAATGAGCACACATTCCACCCGATGTTAAGTGGTTGCTGTAGCCCATAGACATCTACATCTATCCTTATTTGCGAATCAAAATGTACATGCTTTATCAGCCGTGAGGACTTTTTTTTTTTGGAAAAGGGCTACCCTTTACGTAGGGAGGCGGAAAATGCATTACGCTGTGGTATGCGTGAAAATGCATTACGCATACCACGACAGCCGGTCTATCGTGGGGACTCACTGCCTACTGGGGAACCTAAGTGGTACCCGCTAAAAACCGCCTTTGGGGACTGGCAACCAGCTGTTTAAAGCTTCTTATGCCGTATCTAAATCGACTCTCTTTTGGGAAAAGAGGGCGCAGGCGGCTACGAGCCGCTGGGGGAGTGCCTACGAAGGCAAATTAATTTTGAATAATTTAATTAGAGTTGGCCTGAGCCGCCAGGAGGCAGTTCAGGTCGCTTGACAATTTATTAGGCGGGTCCGAGAGAGAGTTCCTCGGGCTGCGGACGCGATAGCGGGAGGGGAGTGGGTCTGTATAAGTAGCTGCCTCACGAATAAATTGATTTGAGTGCGACTCTGAGGCTTTGAAGAAGTTCTCAGAGAGTTTTTTTTAGAAATTGCTGAATTGTAGGGAGCTATAGGTCCCGATGAAGGTCGGCATTACGGACGTACCAAGGTGCGTTCGTAGCTCGACGACAGAAAAGGTTTTGTACTGTTTGAAGTTCATTTATTATTTTGTGATTTGCGTGTGCAAATATGGGGGCCGCGTAAGACATTACCGATCGTATACAAACCTTATTAAGGGTTCGGTTATTTCTTAAAGACATTTTACTATGTCGGCCTAACATACTGTTAAGCCTACCTAGGTAAAACGAGCTAGACGGGTTACTTTTTTGACATAAGGCTCGAAAGTGAGCCTTGTGTCAAGGGTGACACCTAAAAATTTAGCTGACGTATGCCAGGGGACAGGGGCCCTGGCGTACGTATTGGTGGAGTATTTTTATTGATACGGCGTCGTTTAAAATCGAATTGAACTGCGGAGCTCTTCTCCGGGTTCATATCGATGCGCCATTTTTGGAACCAATCTCCTAGGTCATCGACTGACTTTTGGAACTTGTTCCTTGTAAAAGGTAGTGTTTTACCTTTAAAGTATAGAGCAGTGTCATCTGCGAAGAGGGAGAGCTGTACATCATTCGACGGGATTGGAATGTCGTGAAAAGGAACACCAGCTTTAATGGGGCGCTGAGAGGAAAGTGTGCCTTCGTGTCTAAAATGGAAGGTACGATGTTGTAAGTAAGAGGCCACGAGACGTACTAGATGATCGGAGAGTCCTACTCTATATAATTTGAATATAAGGCCTTCAAGCCAGACTCGGTCGACGGCTTTGGCAATGTCGAAAAAGACCGCGATTGTCTTTTTACGACGTGGATAAAAACCGCCGAGGATATATTCCACAATGCGGTGAACTTGTTAGAGACAGGAGTGTTTCGCACGGAAACCAAATTGGCGTGGGATGACAAGGAGGTCACCGTCTGTGGGAAACAGATGGCGCCTCATTCGATTATGCATTACTCTTTCAAAGAGCTTGGCCATGGCCTTGAGGAGGCTAATGGGACGATGACTGGAGGGGAGGTTAAGAGGCTTGCCTGGCTTGGGAATACCAATGACAGTTGCCTCTTTCCACGTAGTGGGAAAGTAACTAAGATTGAAGCAGGCGTTAAAGGTAATAGACAAGAGGGTTAACACCTGCTCTGGAAAGTGTTTAAGGGCTTGGTTGGATATGCCATCCGCGCCCGGAGCCTTTTTGGGCTTAAGTCCTTTGATGAGGGATGAGATCTCATCAGGGACCCCTGTCCCCTGGCATACGTATTGGTGGAGTATTTTTATTGATACGGCGTCGTTTAAAATCGAATTTAAATTGCGGAGCTCTTCTCCGGGTTCACATCGATGCGCCATTTTTGGAACCAAGCTCCTAGGTCATCGACTGACTTTTGGAGCTTGTTCCTTTTAAAAGGTAGTGTTTTACCTTTACAGTATAGAGCAGTGTCATCTGCGAAGAGGGAGAGCTGTACATCATTCGACGGGATTGGAATGTCGTGAAAAGGAACACCAGCTTTAATGGGGCGCTGAGAGGAAAGTGTGCCTTCGTGTCTAAAATGGAAGGTACGATGTTGTAAGTAAGAGGCCACGAGACGTACTAGATGATCGGAGAGTCCTACTCTATATAATTTGAATATAAGGCCTACAAGCCAGACTCGGTCGACGGCTTTGGCAATGTCGAAAAAGACCGCGATTGTCTTTTCACGACGTGGATAAAAACCGCCGAGGATATATTCCACAATGCGATGAACTTGTTGGAGACAGGAGTGTTTCGCACGGAAGCCAAATTGGTGTGGGATGACAAGGGGGTCACCGTCTGTGGGAAACAGATGGCGCCTCATTCGATTATGCATTACTCTTTCAAAGAGCTTGGCCATGGCCTTGAGGAGGCTAATGGGACGATGACTGGAGGGGAGGTTAAGAGGCTTGCCTGGCTTGGGAATACCAATGACAGTTGCCTCTTTCCACGTAGTGGGAAAGTAACTAAGATTGAAGCAGGCGTTAAAGGTAATAGACAAGAGGGTTAACACCTGCTCTGGAAAGTGTTTAAAGGCTTGGTTGGATATGCCATCCGCGCCCGGAGCCTTTTTGGGCTTAAGTCCTTTGATGAGGGATGAGATCTCATCATTGGACGCAGTGATAGGGTCAGAGGCTGTAGGGGATGAGTTCCGGCTGCGGACCTCATCCTCCACTTCCTGAATATGTGAGGGGTCGACAGGTTGAGAGCTAGGAGAGCATTGTGCGGCAATGCTGTCTGCAAAGCACTCAGCCTTTGCGTCGTCCTTAAAGGCAACCGAACCGTCGGGGCGGGAGAGAGGGGGAATGTGGGTGGTAGCGTCTATACAGAGGGCTCTATCCACAAGATAGTACGCTGTATGTGAGGGAGATATATTCTCCATGAGTTCACTCCTTTGGAGGTCTCGAAAATCGGAGAGGCGGAAACGGAGTTCTCGTTGAAGACGATTGGCCGTGCGCCTATATTCGGGGGTGGGATATTTTGCTGCTCTCCGGAAAGCAGCTTTTTTGGTTTTTAATAGGTTGCTAATATGTAGAGGAAGCCCACTATTATTAGCAACTGAGACGACCCTTTCATTCTCCTTAAGGAAGGATTTAATTAGGGTTGAAAGTGAATCGATCGCGGTGTCGATTTTTTCGGGACTGTCTAAGTCTAAGTCCGACGATAAGTAGATAGGGGAGTCCTGTGAGTCCATAGCTTTAGCTAGGGACTCCTTGAAACCCTTCCAGTTTGTGAAGGTTTTCGTGGTTGTTAGGGGGGGGGGGGTGGCTGATGGCCAAGAATAAGGGAGACCGGTCGGTGATCGGACCCTGTATCGTCTAGTGTCTCAATTGACCTGAGATTGAGTGAAACTCCTTTGAGTAACGCAAAATCTAGTACATCGGGAAAGTAAACGGTGGCATCGGGATAGTGAGTTGCAGCGAGGGGACTGTGAACAGTAAGGTCAAGAGACTGCGTTATTTTAAATAGTTTCTTGCCACTAAGGCTGGTATGGCATGTCCATTCAGTATGCTTAGAGTTAAAATCGCCAAACATAAAGACTGAATTGCCTAGAGATAAGATGGCCTCAAAATCTTTTTTGAGGGGGAGGATTCCAGGGGGAACGTAACAGGAAGCTATGACTAAAGACTGGTGTCCCGTTATACCTAACCTGCATATCGTAGTTTCCATATTGGTAAGCTGCGGAGTATTAATATGAGAGCAATGCAGTGTCTTCTTGTAATAAATGGCCGTGCCGCCGCCTCGGCGGTCGGGCCTGTCATTACGAAGAAGAGAATAATTATTAATGAAAAGGCCTATAGTGTCTTTAGATTTTAAGAAGGTTTCCTGTAAGAGGAGGATATCGGCTTCGCGATCTCGAAGGAAGAGCTTAAGCTCTGGGAGGTTATTTCGCAATCCGCGAATGTAAAATGAAATAAGCGATAGCCCTTTGGGCTTGATACGATCGTGACTTTTAGGCAGAGCAGAAGGCTCTGTAATTGTAAGCTAAGTTAATTAAGTTAACTTAACTTACAACGAACGCAAAAGATTATTATGCTCTACAAGAGCGAGGAGACGGTCCTGAGGGGACCGTGCAGAACGTAGTTTTCGCGCTAATACTGCAATTTCGTTTACGTCGATGTTTCTTATCGCAGCGTAAACCGTGTTAAGGTCATCGACCATTGAAGGCTGTTTCTGCTGCGGAGCAGAGGTTGCCGGTGGTGGTTCAACCTTTTTGGGGCCCCAGGGAAATACTGGGGCCTGCGAATGCTTTGAAAAGCCCGAAGGCGGCCTAATAGGTGTCTGCGGTGATTGAGGGGAACCTGAGGGGGGCGTGCGAAGCCCTGAGACGGCTGAGATAAGCCCTGACGGGGCTTCCTTACGTATAACGCCGGGAATGAACGGTCATTGACCGGCGGTGGGACTTGCCTATTTGGGCGAGGACGAGGAGCGCACGGGCATCCTCTCTAGGTTGCCGGGTGGCCCGTCTGTTGACACAAGACGCACGCGGGCGGGGATACGGCATCTTTGGGCCGGGGACACTCTTTGGTGTTATGCGGGTCGAGGCACTTAACGCACCCGGGTGGGGCGGAGCAATTGGCCGCCATGACCATAAAGTTGGCAGCGGTGGCACTGCGCCGGGAAACCGCGCCTATGCGGTGGCTCAAATTTAACTCCCGACAAGCCGCACACAGTGCGTACTTACCGGAAGATAGTTTAGTAGAACGTTAGCTAGGATAAATAAGAATAACGGGTATCTCAACCCGGTTCTGCTGTGCATTCTATGCACAGCCTCAACGGAAAATCCTTGTGACTTAAGGTCATCAAGGATCTCCTCGTTGGAGAGTTCATATGGGACGCCTCGGATGACGGCCCTGACTTTACGTTCTTCCAGAAGAGCGTAAGTGTGGTAAGACACACGTTCATTAGTGAACAGCCTAGTTATACGACGAAAGTCGTCGATGGTCTGTGGGACTATCTTAATAGCTACGCCCATGTTAGAAGCTAGATCATATTTTATTCCCGAGTCGTAGCAGATCTTGCTAAGGCGGGTAAATTCAGCCTTGTCTCTTAAAAAGACAGGGGGCGGGACTTGCTTCTTCGCAAGTTGGGGAGCGCGTGGCCGGTTTCGACGGCGCTGAGATATCTAACGACATAACGGTCGGGGCAGCGGCGGGGGCTGCGGAGGAAGACGCGGCAGCTAGGGCTGCGGGGGCTGAGGCAGCAGTGGGGGATGCGGGGGTGGGGGGAGCGGCACGGGCCGCTGAGACGGGGGCGAACGGTTTTTCGCTGCGCCCTTAGCTGCGCGCTTTGAAGACACCGTGGTATATGATGACACGTTCGAGACACCGGTGTCATCGGAGTCAGAGGACTCCGATGTCCTGGTGCTAGACTCTGCGGCGCACCTCTTCCGAGAGTCAGATATTGACGACGCGGAGTCGGAGTGAGAGCACTCCATATCTATCTCCAGCGGGGAGAACGAGTTCCGGGACTCGAGATGGGCAGCTAAAACGGCCGGCGGTTGGTTTGCCTTAAGGGCGGGAGCCAGAAGAGCTAGGGCAGCGGCGAGAGCCTGCGCGTCATTCATCCTATTGATGGCACCGTGGAGCGAACCTTTTAAGTCCTGAGTGAACATTTTCGGAGATTGGGACGTTTAAACTATAAGTAGGGACAGGGGTCACCGTTCTGAGAAGAACGGGACGTTCTTTCTAAGGCAGTAAGGGCGGGGGTAACCGTTCTCAAAAGAACGGGACGTTCAAAACCAAGAAACAGACCCCTGTTCTCAAAAGAACTGACAAGAACAAGTAACGTGTTCTAAGAAACACAATACGCAATAAATATAATAAACAAATAATTATTTAATTAATTATAAATTAATAAACTTATAAAGTAACTAGTATACTACTATATAAAAGAAGCAGTCAGTCAGACCTCCCCGACCGAGGGCGGGGGGGGGGTAAGAGCTGAAAGTTAGCGGTAAGACATTTACGATGCTTCGGCGCTATATAGCGCTAACACAGTGAGGAAGCGCGGGGCGCGTAAGGGGCACAAACGTATAACGTTAGCGCGCGCGGACTACCTGTGCACATCACTCGGGGGCGACGGCTCAGGCGGAATCACAGTTGACGTGAGGACTAAGATGGAATGCCTCTTTTCCAGTTAAAAGGGTCTCCATTTCGCTATACTCACCATACGAAACACAGCACTAAGATTCCATTTTACACTGATATTCTGTGAGAGTGTGGTCCTTCCACGGTCGAGCCGACCCATCTGTGCTACAACTATACTATTAATATAGCTGCAGCATGGCTCTACCACGTATAGAATTACCAGTAAACCGTAAAAATCCTTTTGAGCCTGATCACGGTAGTTGGTGTGGGCAACTCTTTAAGTGATCATAGCTGGCACCTTCGTCCAGCTATGGACATAAAAATGTTGTTCGTGTAATTACCCTTTATTTACATTGAAACTCCCTGGTAGAATAGGAAATAATTTTCCAAGTATAAAATAAAATCAACAAAAGTACCAACAGAACATAAATATACTTTAATATCAAAAGTAATTACACAACTAAATTAATTTTACGTTTTCATTTAATTAATCTTATGAATTTAAGGCGAAATGTAGTCCTGAAACCTTATGAATTCAAATTTTGCTCTTTTATTTAATTTAAATTAACAGTTATATTACAAGCCGAAATATAAAAGGCATGCTGCCTTAACTATTTACAGAGTTAATTAATAGGAGTAAGTCGTAATTTCAGTTTAAGTTTGACATACGATATAATGTAAGGTTAAAATGTTGACTATTGTATAAAGTTTAAATAAACCATAATATACAAAGACATTTAAGTGGTATATATATTTTAAATCTTTTTGATAATATATTAACCAATTTGTCACGTGCACATCACAGTGAAAGGCTACATAATATTAAAATTAAACAATTATAAGCGTTTTATGTTCTCCTTGTATGATAGTTTTAGAAACATATTGTCTTTATTAAATTTGAACAGCCACATACGCAATCAAATTAAAAGAAACCTATGAAAAAACTAGTAATTCGAATGAGTAGGGACTTGTATTATTACTATGACTGCATTAAACATACTGAGAGAAGCGTTTAAGTAGTCTTGGCAAACGTTGGACAACTCTCAAATATTCTAAACTTACTCGTAGTTATATGGTGCATTGTTCAGGAGTCACCGACTCGTAAGTTTGTGAAGTTAGCAATATCTACGAGTTATAGTTTGTGTGGTTAACATTGCTCGTTTCAGCAAAGCAATGCACTGTGTGATATTCTTTTATTACCCGATTGCGGTAGAAAAAGCAGAATACTCTTATGACTGGTATTTCTGCAAAAAATAGTGACCCGTCCCAGGCTTCGTAAAGCTGGGATCTATTAATGTATGTTTAGCGTTAAGATCTCGCAATCAAATAAAATACAGCCTAGATCACTTCTGGCATTGCTCTATATCTGTTCATGAAGCTTCATCACACTCGCTCCATCCATTCCGAATATTAGCTCGGTCAGACAGGAAAAAAATTAAAAAATAGTTATTCACGCCTAAATGGCAAGCATATAACCCTTGAACTTGAGTTCAAGAGTGCCTTTGAAGGCAGTTATTTCGTATTACACACATACACTTCAATTCATCGCATGGAAACTTTTTCACATTTCGTAATGATCATTATCAGCAGATTTTGAGTTAGACGAAGTCTTTTCGAATAGTGAAAACCACTCTAACAATCTGCCTTTTCGTGCTCCCGTAGATTCATCATACTCCTTCAATGAATCATATACTCGTATTATTATATCTATACGCTTGTGGAACTTCTTCTCTCTAGGTAAGTATTCACCGTGCTCAATCCTTTTTCCTTCAAAAATCCTCATAGCTCATTACATGAAATTCTTATATTTTCATTCACAGTCCTTTCTTTTATAACTATTCTTCTTTCCTCAACTATCATCAGCTTGTGTCTTTTATTTCTATTTATATTTTTTAAATTAACTGTATAATTTATGTACATCTCCCTACTAACCGGTCGTTGTGTACAATTCTTTACGTAAAAAGTCTGCCTGTTTTACCATTTTTATTTAATTTATTTTACTTTATTTTTGTTTCAATGTCTATTGGTTAACTATAAAAATATGATAATTAATTGAAAAATGTAGCAAAATAGCTTTCAATTTAATTATAGCCTTCATCTCTACTTTCTCCTATAGGAGTGGAGTATCCCACATTATTAAACTCGTGATATTCCAGTGGAAAGCCTTTATTAGTGTTATTAAAGATTTAATTAAAACAACAATAAACTTAATTAAAAGATGGTAGACATTCAAATAATCTTTCATTCTTAATTTTAAGGGTAGAATTGTAAAAATGTTTAGTTTTCAAAAATCGTAAAATACGTTTTTATTTATTTTATTTACAAAGTACTATCAGTAATTTTTAAGTCAATCTACGCATTAAATCAAAACTGAACAAACTGTAATTCTATTGTTGTATTCTATTTTAATCTCTTAGAGGTTGAAGTTTCCAAAATCCTTTGTTAGTGGATGATTACGTCATAAAAATGGCTTTTCTGCTTGAGCTATGCGTTAATAGATGAGCTTATTATATTTTTTTCTTCTTTTTATATTCTTCTTTAATATTTTATAGATAGATGTATATGCTTTTACAATATAGTCTCAAAAAATTTGTTTTAACAGGTTTAAAAATAATATATTCTCTTTTGTATATTATATAATATAGATAATCATTAAATACGTTGCGTACGTGTTTAATTCATAGGCCGTTTTCAACAATATCTTTTCGAAATTAATACTAAAACAAAGGTAACGTCAAAACAATCAGTAGTTAATTTGTATTTATTAAAATATACCAAAGTTTCGATCAAGTAACTTCATTAAACATCTTGAAAGTTAATAATTACAAGAATAAAGTTTGTTTTCCCTTTGAAGTCTTTGTAAATTCAGGAAGTTGTTTAATAAGTCCTCGTGAAAGTCGTTCACATTTCAGTTATCTTAGTCTAGTGATGTGATTCAAATTGCGATTCGAATTATTTGAGTTTGTATTAAGTTTGTGTTATTGTCTTTCAGCAATTAACATGTTCACTACAAAATTAATTGATACATGATCGCCTGAGCTTTGTTCGGAGTAAAAAAATCACAAAGTTGATATTTAATTAGATTAACTTGAAAAGTAAAACAATATATCATTAAAAAAACTTTATATTTTTTTTGTATGGTAGGTTAACAAACGAGCACACAGTCTGTCAATCTGATGCTGAGTGGTGGCTGTGACCCATAGATAACTATGTACGTTTTTTCTCAATAAATAATCAAAATCCAGATACGTTGTTACCCGCGAGGACTAAAATGTAATGACTAATTTTCAGTAAAAAGGGTCTTGGGTTTTCTACACTCATTATGCGAACCACAGCAGTGTTAAGTTGCTATTTTCCGCTGGTATTCTGTGAGAGCTTGGTCCTTCCCCGGTCGAGCCGACCATTCGGGCTACAACTATACTACTAATATAGCTGCAGCATGGCTCTACCACGTTTAAGTAAATTATATAAATAGAGCCGTTTCCAAGAAACTAATTACACATATATAAATATACATACACAAGAATTGCTCGCTTTAAGTATAGGAATATTATGATAATGAAAATAATGTATTTTGTTTTATAATGTAATCGATTCAAACTACTTTAATTCATTTTCGAGTTTAATTTTATAACTAAGTTACAATGCAATTAAATTTATCATAAAATAATTGCAAGATTATATAATATTCGTAACAAAAAAATCTATTTTATAAAATTAATGCAAATATAAAGAAAATTATGATTATTATTGTATATTCAAAAAGTTGTCAACGCGCCTACCAAGTGTTGCACCTATGGCAAAAATCTGTTTGCAGTTTAGGGGAGTATGCTCAGCAGTGGACAAAAGTTCAGGCAAAAGGAAGGGAAGGCAGGCAGGCTTCGATAAATTAACGAATATATTCATTATAAAATATGTTTTTTCAATAATATATTATATAGTTATTTTAATTTTTTTATTTTATGCCACTTACGCTTTAATAGAACAGTCATACAGTAGCTTATGATTTTGTGCTTACAAAAGCAATAATCCAAAAAATCAAGTATGATTTATGGTAATGTGTAGCCCGTTAGAAGGAGCAAGGTTTTCAGAATTCGTTTCTTTTTTGTTACATTACTTTGACTGAAAAACGTAATTAAATTTGCACTTACGTTCATATCACTACTGTCTATTTCATCACCGATATAAAGATAACTAAATGATAAGTCCTAAAATAGATAATGTAGATGATGTTATTATAGTTGTAACGATGTTTTAGATCAACAAGAAACATTTTTTAGTAGAATAAGAGCGACAGACGAGCATAAGTGGACCCTAAGGCCCATAGACATCTAAATATAATATTGATTAAGTATCTATATGCAGATGCGTTGTCACCTCCGAGGATCTTGTTTCCATTAACAAAGGTATCCGGTACTTTACCCTCACCATACAAAACACAGCAGCATTAAGTTGCTATTGTACGCTGGCATTCTGTGAGTGCGTAGTCCTTACCCGGACGAGCCGACCCATACGTGTTACAACCATAATACAGCTAAAGCAAAGCGCTACCACGTAAAAACATATACAATAAAGCTTTGAGATTACAGAAATTTACAATAATTTGTAATTAGCTTATCACTCATCACCGGTTATAGTAATTATCATTTATTAAACATTATCCTTAATAAATAATAAATTTACTGGGATTTAATTGAAAAATAAATTTATTTAATATTATTAAATGTTATATACAGGGTAATTTTTTAATAACCGGCCAAATTTGCAGAGAAGGTTCAGAATAAGTAATATAGGCAAATGGTGCAAAATTAATTGAAAAAAAATTCCAACAGTCTGTACCTTTTATGTTTTAAATTATTTATCTGATTTTACTGCGCACGCACACATTCGTAAGGGTCGGTCGGTAGGCAAAAACTTTGTTGCCCATAAATAACATTCAATTTGGGGTAATTTCAAATAAAAGTATAAGCCTTATTTATTCGTAATTTCGAAAAGTTCAATAATGGTACATTATATTTTTAAAATAATATTTTATAAATAAAATTTATGTTTATAAAAATATTTTCGATATATTTTTAATTATATATAAACACTTAATACTAATATGATTATTAAATTAACCTTTTACTAATATACCGTTACCGACAACCTATTAAAATCAACTGCTGAATACAGGCCTACCCCATAGATTGCCTCATAGGCGGATTTGCCATAGTTGCTTTGCTTGGTAAGCGGGTTGGTGACTGTAGTTTTTTATTTAAGGCGTTATTAGAAAGACACTGACCGTGCTGCTCATCTGTCGCCTCTTACGACATCCACGGGGTGATATGAGGTAGTGAATAATCTTACACTGCAACTACATGGTAAGTTACTGTCATACTTACACATGTCTAAAATTACTTTTATTATTCTGTTATTATTTTTGAATTCTATTTATTTGTTTATATATACTAACTTGAAGCGCTCATAAGCTTTAGTAGTTGGTTGTAAAGTTAGGTCTAACAAACTATTCTAAACTCACTCGGAATGAATTTATTGCAGTAATCTATTTCTAAACTTATAACACAAGTCAGTGTTTGGAGCGTACTAGCCTTTGTGGGCTTTACAGTTTCCTGTACAGTAAGTTTGAAACATAATTTTGGTTTAAATTATAATAGTAGCATCAATGTTTTATATAATAATACAACTTAGTACCTACTTAGTACCTAAGTCATATTATTATGTTATAGACCATAGATGATACTATTATAATTTTTAGATTATACAATTTGTGTTGATTCTGGTCTAGATTTGAAATCAAGGCTTGCCATGAAATAGTAGGTATTCTAAATAGATCTCACTGTCTACATTAGTATTAACTATTTTTATAATATTAAATATTTACAAAGTGCAGATGCGTTGTCACCGCCGAGGACTAAGATGGGATGCCTTCTAATAATTGAAAAGGGTTTCTGATTATTTACATTTACAGTATAAAGCACAGCAGTATTATATTACGTGGTAGATTCATGCTGCAGCTATATTAGTAGTATAGGTGTAGCACGAATGGGTCGGCTTTCAGGTGGTTTGTCATCCTATCCTATAAAAAAAATTGTCAATCCAGTGCGTATTGGCGGACTTCATAATATGTCTTCTAATCAATTTATTTATAGGCCTTTTATATAACATAATATACAATATTTTATTATATAACAATATAATAAATTTTATTATATACAATATTAAAAACTGATGCCGCCCCGGCTCTAAACGAGGTACCCCTGAGATGAGAGGCCACCAGAGTGTCTACGCAAGTAGCATCCCGTACTAGGGCTTTATCTCTCCCAAGGGACCAATGTCATATCGTCGGGTCTCTTGGCACTAAAAGAAAAGTTAAAGTTACAGCTTATATACGTCCCACTGCTGGGCACAGGCTTCCTCTCATTTCTGATAGGGTTTTAGGGCAAGGAAGTGTCCGCCGCGCTGCCCCAATGCGAGTTAGCGAACTTCACATGTCTTCGAAATACTTTTTTTTTCTTATTTCTCAGACATGCAGGTTTCCTTACGGTGTTTTCCTTTAAGGCCGAGCACGTGGTAAATCAGCACTTAAAATTTCATTTTTTTCATTTTCAATTTCATTGGTGCCGGCGGGGATCGAATCCGGGTTGCTCGAGTACTGTGAAATTTACCGCGAGCGCCAATCATCTGAGCTACCAATATTTAATTAATTAAAATTAAATAAGTAATATAATAAATAAATAAATATATATATAATAAATATAATTAAATTAATTTAATTTATTTTTTATTTTTTCAGATCAGGTTTAATCACGATAGTTTTATCGCAGAGCATTTGGTAAATGAGGAATTTAGACTGCATTGACAATGGCATTGGTGTCGACGGGGAACGATGTGAAATGGTTATACCATTATCTTAATCATTAAGATTTTTTGGCATATTCAAATAGAAATTCACACGTCAATTATTCAATTATGATGATAATGATTTCTGTAGTTAATATTTTCGTGAGTATGTAAACCCTTGCTGACTAACAAACGAGGCTCTTACTAATGTCGGGAAGCATCTATAGTAAGCTTAGTCTCTTCTACATGTACATAACAAATAATAATATTAAAAAAATATAAAATAACATAATATAACATAATTAAATCTGATTTTTTTATATTTAATTCATTTATTACATAGTTATTTACAATATTAAAAACTATAATAATAATAAAAAAAAACTAAAACTAGAAACTTAATTATCATATAGTCCTACTCCCCGCGGTATCGTGCCAAGAACGCTGACTGCGTTTCTCCGCTGAATGGCCATACTTAGCCTTTGAGCGAGAAAAGAACCAGCCCTCTTATCACCAGCAGCAATGACCAGCCGCGAATGGAGTTCCTTTAGGACCTTCACCGCACGTGGACCCCACGGACCGATAGTCTCCACAGCAAATGGCACAAATATGTAGTCATCTCTCAGAGACTCATATTTGCGCCACTTACTCAGTTCAGCTGCCTCTGATGCTGCGCCGGCTCTAAATGAGGTACCCCTGACATGAGAGGCTGCCAGAGTATCTACGCAAGTAGCACCCCACACTAGGGCTTTATCTCTCTCCCAAGGGACCAATGTCATACCGTCGAGTCTCCTGCCATCGTCTCTAAATATTCCACAAGGCTCTAAAACTGAGGGAACATTTATAGAGACACGAGTCCTTCGAATGACATCGTTCAAATAACTGTGTCGTGAAAACCTACCAGCGCTTTTCTTACATGAAAGTCCGTGGAGTCCAAACTTGTCGACGCTGCTACCACAGGGGCACTGATGAGGTTGACAAATCGCCTCGCCTAGTCGGATTCCTACGGAAATGCGCAAGCTTTTCCCATCAAGTAATGTTCCAAGATTACTTGATGGTAACGCGTGTAACCAGTGACTAGATTCCTTAGTCAAAACAGCTAGAAGGCGTGCCTTATCTTGGTCACTATGGAAATTATGAAACAAATCTTTCTGCACGCCCTGTACCAACGGAATATCCCACTGTTTTTGTTGGTTAGCTTCCAGTGAAACATTTTCACCAGAACAGAGCGTTTGTCATGTCTGCCCTGCCTCCGTAGCAAAGCATAGGTCTACTTTATTATTTAAAATTATGTTACATAAGTCACTGACACTATGCACAAAAGCAAGGAAAGCAGGCAATGCAACGCTAAAAAGATTTCTCACACCAATGCCACCAAATTTTATAGGTAAAGTAGCTTGAGTCCAGGCTGTTTTATTTAAAGTTAAATTTAGAATTTTTTCTATAGCTTTTTAAGATTATTATCAATATCTTTTAAAATATCCGAACATTTCCAGACTGGACTCGAGCGGAGTAAGTATATAAATCTAGGTACACGGAAACAATATTTTAAAATAGTAAGAGCTATGTGGGGGTTTAATTTATACAATTTATCAATGTGGTTTAAAAACTGATCAAATTTTGTTTTTAAAACAGGTTTAATACTATCTAAAAACAACCTAGCGGGTATAGTGATTCCGTACTAACGGTTTTTATTCCTGGACAAATATGATTGAAATTTTGAAATAAAGTATCTCTATAAGATGTAGATAAATTATTGGAAAAAATATTTAACATTTTTGCTATTTGGTTCAAGACCAATAATTTTGAAATTTCTAAAAATATGAGTAGGATCACTGAAGACGTCACCTGCTCTACCTCCCAGTGTACCGTCGTCTAGGTACCAGACATTCAGCTTGGATTTCAAATTTGAAATAATGGGTTGAATTCCCAAACTGAACAGTGCTGGACCCAATGGGTCACCCTGCTGAACATCGACAGCAGAATCGATAACATGGTTTTCGTAAAACAAGTTAGTATTTTGGCTATAACATTGCCAAATATAATGATAAATTTCGGAGGTATTGTTAGCCACTTCTTTAAACGAGGTTACCCTATCGATAGAGTTAAAAGTATTCCTTAGGTCAACCTTCACAAGAACATCTGCATCAGAGTTTGTTAAAAATGTACGCACTGAATGTATCACCGCCTCACAACCACCTCTAGTGCCAAAGCCTAATTAAGTAGGCTTAAATTTGGTCTTAAGTTTAGAGATTATGTGCCTGCAAGTTAATTTTGAAGTTAAGCGTCGAAACGTAGAACCAACGGCAATAGGACGGACACCGTTATCCTTTTTTTTGAAGGCACATAATCTTGCCCCATATAAGAATTGAATGAAATTTGGATTAACATTACCAGAAAGCATAAAGTTACATAATATTTTAATGTCTTTAAGAAGTACTCCGCCGGCGTTATGGACAGAAGCGCTTACACGATATTTAAGATGTTGAGGCGTAATTCCGTCAATACCGCCAGCAGAGCCATTCGAAAATGATATAATTGCTTCTAAAGTGTCTTTTTCAGAAATTTCTAAAGGTTGCATCGAAGTCTTGGGAGGCAGCGGTAAATCCTGAAAAGGTTTGACCGAAGGATGTTTTTGACGAAGATTTTCAAGAGTTTCGACATTACGAGGAGCTAGGATGTCGTCTAAGAATAAAATACGGGATGCATTTTTTAAGTCGCCATCCATTACTTTCGACTCAACTACTTTTTTAAATCGAATTTAGGACGTGGTCGAGATAAATGAGTATTAATTGGGTAATCTAAATTTTGAAAAGATGTCTCTTTTAGTTGAGACATAATTGATTTATTTATTGTTTTATCAAAATGAAAATGGGAATACGCGAAAGAAAATAATTTTTGCCAACACTTTTCACTATTAGTGAAACGATTTAGAATAGTGCATGACAATTCTTTAGCAAGCTGCATCCTCGCACCTCTAGGAATTCTTTTAACCACTGGTACATTACGATGACAATTGTAAATTTGCTCCGAAAAAGGGAAAAATTTGTGTCATTGGGGGAATTGCTAATAGAGTTTTGAATTTCTACGGTAGGCTGTGAAACCGAAATACTTTTACTATGGCATCGTTTAACATGTATATTTAATCCCCTTTTACCTTTAAACAGCCTACCGTCGGCCCAATTTAGACACTGTAGGAAATCCGGCTGTGAATGTAGCGGATCAGGGATATTCATTAAAAAATCTAAACAGATCTCTACAGCACTCAAAAGTCTTTATATAAGGTGGTTTCATATTGACTTGAAATGTGCTGTACCCCGCATCTTTCCCTGAAACACAATCATTTACGGTCTAAATAAAGGTACTTTACTCTATAAATGAAATGTAATCCACATTACTTCCCTGGATTTATTCCATATTGATAAAAATTATATGTAATTGTTATGCTTTGACAGTTGACAATGACGCAGCAGAAATATTTTCCTTTATAAATAATAAACCTAGCAAGCTAACAGCATAGCAAAGTGGCGAAGCAAGCAGCTTTGTAGCGGTTTCTAACGGTTGCCGTTGCGCAATCAGTTTCAAAATAGGAGGTTCAGATGCCTGGGTGATCAGTAATCGATTGCTGGAAACAGAATTTGAAAATTCTGTTTCCAGCTGAGAGAGAGTTATCTGAGAAACCGTTCTCGAGATATTCGTGGGACAGACGGACAGACGGACAGACATTGTAAAATCAATAAGTGTCTTCGCAAGCTTCGCCATTTAATAAGTATTATGTCTGAAATCAAAAAAATATTGTTATAACAACTCTCTTATATATTTGCTGATCTTTTTGTCTGTAATAATATTTATCTGAAATTATATAAATTGATTTAAAAACAATCTTATCCCTATTTAGCAGTTTAGCGTCTATTAACGGGTACAGACCAGGTCTAAACATTCACAACACCATCGAACATCTAACAGGAGATGTGTAGCAGCATCTTCATAAAATCTCCTCTATGAGGTTATCTATGGGGGAGGCCTATGTTCAGTGGTAGATTTTTGATTTGCTGTGATGAATGAATGAATGAACACACACTAAACTAAGCGGAACGTGAACTGAGCGGATTGGCGAGCGCAGATCTGATACTCTTACACTAGGGAATACAATACTCAAGTAATCTTATATCTGTGACATTTGAGATTTTCATTTTCAAATGTATAGCATTTTTTTTTCGTCGCCACATTTTTTTATTAAGTGAAGTCCAATTGGAAATATATTTTACTACAAAATTATATTCCTAAATTGATATGGTATAATCTTTGGTTAAATATTTATCCAAATTTCAATACCAAAATCTAATAATCTTAAAATAATTCTAAATATTTTAACATTAATAACTAAGGTGAGCCATTTGTATTTCGTATCGTATCGTAAGTATCAAAAATTCGGATCACGAGGTGATGCGATTTATTTCTAAGCCCGCTTCCAACTTGCCAACCGCCGGTGGGCAAATCAATCTCTTCAATATTTATGCTTGGGGAATTTAAAGTGGTCTAACATAAAATAATATTTTACGAGTAATTTCGTATGGACAAAATGTTTACCGTATTTTAACATATAAAGTGTCTTTTCGTGAGGTTAAATTAAACTGTAACTGTTTAGACACATGTTTGACACTACTCGGTAGGGGTGAAATTTGGATGTTATGTTGAATGTGTATAATAAATTACGATTTCGTTGTCAGTTCCTTTAAATGATTTGTTCAGATACTATTTTATAATAATAATATATCTGTGTGCGTCCAATTACTAGTTTACTAGTTGCGTAGTTCGCAGCGCTTGCATGTTGGACACTTAACATCTTAAAGATGAAAAATAAGAAGGTGTTTTTAGGGTTCCCTAGCCAAATGGAAAAAATGAAACCCTTATGGATTCGTCATGTCTGTCTGTCTGTTCGTCCATATGTCACCATCCACCATTTTTTTTCCCGAAACTATAAAAACTATGCTGTTGAAACTTAGTAAGTAGATAGATGTATTCTGTGAAACGCATTAAGATTTTCACACAAAAATAAAAAAAAACAATAAATTTGGAGGGTTTCACATACTTAGAAATGAAACTCAAAACTTTTTTCCATCAAATCCATACATGTGGGGTATCTATGGATAGGTCTTCAAAAATAACATTGAGGTTTCTTATATCATTTTTTTTCTAAACCTAATAGTTTGCGCGAGAGATACTTCCAAAGTGGTAAAATGTGTGTGTCCCCCCCCCCCCGTAACTTCTAAAATAAGGGAATGAGAAAACTAAAAAAAATATATGATGTACACTACTACCAAAAATTAGTTTGAACGAGATCTAGTAAGTAGTTTTTTTTAAACGTAAAAAATCGTTAATTATTTTACTTGCTTCTACGGAACCCTTCATGGGCGAGTCCGACTCGCACTTGGCCGCTTTTTTATCACTTACTTACATCGCCACAGTGGTCACATTCTCCTTGACTTTTTTTCGGGAATTTTAATATAAAAAAGATACGATATTTATTATTAGCACATCGACATATTTGCACAAAGTACCCTGCCTTTCTGTATTCTACAGGATGCATTTTGGAGAGTGCGTATATATTGCCAGACTTGATTGCTCATTATTTTCAATTCGATTACAATGTGGTTGCCTGCAAGGCATGAGTGAATCAGTTTTTGTTGAGCATAGTGTGTTTTAATACGTAGGTCACTCAATAAGTTTTGAGATATACAAAAGTATTCCTAATACTATTAATATTTATTTTACATCTTTTCAAAATATTCTTCATCATGCTCTATACAAAGTTCCATTCACCTAAACCAACTTTGAAAACACTTTTGCCAGTCTTGATCTGACAGGTCTGAAATCGCTTTTTTGTAGACAGCCAAGGCTTCTTCGGCGCTTGAATAAACCTTGCCTTTCATTTTATCTTTGTCTCTTGGGAATAAAAAGAAATCACAAGGAGATCATACGTGGTAGAGCCATGCTGCAGCTATATCACTGGTATAGTTGTATCACGAATGGGTCGGCTCGACCGGGGAAAGACCACGCTCTCACAGAATACCAGCGTAAAATAGCAGCTTAACACTGCTGTGTTTCGTACGGTGAGTGTAGAGAACCGGATAACCTTTTTACTGGAAAGATGCATTCCATATTACTTCTCACGGGTGACAAAGCATCTGCATTTTCATTCGCAAACGAAGATAGGTGTATATGTCTATGGGCCATAGCAACCACTTACCATCAGTTGGACTGTGTGCTCGTTTGATACCCTATCCTATTAAAAAATAAAGCTAAGTCAGGGCTGTAGGGTGGGTGAGTTAGAGTTTCAACACTAGATTCCTCAATAAATGCTTATGTTCTAAGGGGGGTATGTGAAGAGGCGTTTTCGTGATGCAGCATGATTCCCCGAAGCTCGGTCTTTGGTCTTCTCTCCCGCACAGCTTGAAAAGCTTTGGGTAATGCAACTGTAGTATACCATTAAGAGTTGACTGACCTACAATTTTCCAGCATTGACGTCGAAAAATTTCTGCTCCGCGAAAAATATCTAGCCACCATTTTTTTGCCGACTTTGCGAGGTCTTTGCAGTTTTGTCGGTAACTGTCCTTCTGAGTAGACCCATACCGATGATTGCCTATTATTTTTCGGTTCATATTGATAGATCCATGTCTCGTCACAAGTAACGATTTCTGAAAGACGCCTAGATGCCCCGTTTTCAAAACGTAGACGTGGCATCAATCCACACGAGTCTGTTTTTCGCTTTCGGAGAGCAAACGAGGAATCCACCGACAACAAAGCTTCCTCACTCCAAGATATTGATGTAGGATGGTTTGAATGCTCCCCGAACTAATGCCTACAATCTATTCTATGTCCGTATATATGATTCGTGAGTCTTCTCGCACCAACATTTCAGTAGTCCATACATTTTCTGCCGTTACTGCTGTTTGCGGAGCCCCAGTTCTTTGGTCAATTTTAAGATTAATTTTTCGTCTTTTGAATTCAGCAAACCATCTAAAAATTATTGCGCGTGATGGAGTTGAGTCCCCTTATTCTGATTGTAAGCGTTGTAAACTTAATTGTTTGGTTACACCAAATTTAAAATCATAATATATCATAGCACGCAAATGTTCACGGTTAAGATCCATCGTTTTAAATGAAAAGCGCGGGAAGCGTTGCAGAAAAATTAACAGAACTTTGTTTTTTTTAATATTGAGCAATTGGCTTATGAAGTTCTAATTTTAAATAACTTTACTTTATTGAAACATATAACATGGATGCGTTCCATTTTTAAATTACAAGCATCTCAAAACTTATTGAGTGACATACGTATGTTCGGCTAATCCACCACTTGCCAACAAGTAGGATAGTTATCAAAAACTAACTTATAATAGTCAAAATAAACAAATATATTATACTTGTTTCGATATAATTACCACTTCATTATCAACCACAAAGTACTTGGCTTCTTGGTGGTCGGTGATGGAAAACATCGCGAGCAAACCTGCATCAAATATATTTTCTATATAAAAATTTATATTAGTTAGTTACAAATAATATGAATTCTTTAATTTTTTTAAGAGTTTTTTTTTCGTGTTAGATCCTCCAATTTAAGCCTTTTTCAGTTGTTAGGAATTTCGCTTTTAGCAAAGCCTTAAAATAAATTTAAATTTTTAAATTTCATATTATTTGTACAATTTTTAAGCATATTGCTTGACTGACCTAACACTGGCAGAATTCTATTAAGAAAAGCCATTATTTAAAAAAAGAAAAAGAAGCATCTTGAACGCACGAAGAGTGTGAGATTTGGTGTAGGTTAGTTAAAGTTTATATCGAGAAGGAAAACGAAAGTTAATATTTATACATAACAGTCGCACATAGAATATAACTTTGCATTAGAAATTATCGCCTGAGAATTTTAAAATGCCGCTTACAAATAATTACTGACAAATTGACTGAATGAGCAGTGAATTTTGTGTGAATTCAAATGTTACTTTTCAATAGTCTATTGAGTGTCTGTCAAGGCAAAAAAGTGTATATTTCATATTTTTTGTTTATCAGAATTAAATATCTTTATTACTTATTATGAGAAATATGTAACTTACGTCATTCGTTTTTTATTGTTTATTATATTTGTGTGTTGTTTATTATCATGAAATTTTGTATGTTGGAAGTTATGACCCGACTCAACTGATAGAAAGACAACTTATAGGTCAAATATGGAAATTACAAAAACGAGGGCAAGGTATTTTCCTCGCTTTACGGATGATTTTTTATTTTATGTCAGTTATAATCGGCAGAACGTAGTTTTTTCCAAATAAATAGTAATATGTAAATTTGAAATTAGTATTACCGGTTGTGTATTAATTTCAAACGATGCTGACGATTTAAATTTTAGTATCATAATATGTAAAAAGTAGTATATTTTTCATCTTTACTAATATAATTAAATAATATAAATAACATATATTTATACGTTTAAATAATTCTATTTACAACATTATTTGAAAATTTATAAAAAATATTTTATCTTAATAGAGAAATCATTTCAATAGATAATTGTAAGAAGTATCAAAAATATAAAAATTGAGATGTTTTTAAATTACTGTGTATTGTAGCCAAATACCAGAATTGAGAATATCGTAAAGTAGGCGATCATATCGTGAAATGGTGACTTTTCATAAAGTTCAACAGAGTTTTGACCATACAAATAACTAAACACAAAATAGCTATTCCCTTTTATGGTCATATCATAGAATTGTTTCATTATTCACTGCTAGCGGCGCTAACTACTTAATTTTTAACATAAACAGAATTTTTGACAGAACCCACATCACTTTATGCATAATTTATATTTATATATCTAATGCAGTAATGATCGTCTAAGGGCCGCCTCGGCCACACTTCAACCTACTGCCGCTGATAGTGATACATAGACGGTTGCTTTCTTTGATATAATCAAACGAGAATGAACAGATTGTAGAGGAAAGATAAATTGACTAACGTTGACATTTATACGATATTGTCCATAGACTTATACGCCAGTATATACTTTAAGGCTATGATATTGTCGGCAATAATTGGCTATATCATCAAATGGTTGCAATTCATGAAATTCACACTACAGTTTTTGCTTTCATGGTTTTCATTTTACACCTTCTTATTGCTAAATAAACTTATAATAAGTAATGATATCTTATAGTTACGCGAATACTACACATTTAAATAAAACTAATTTATACGGATTTCATTGCGTATATTAACTTATTTTATAATCCCGACGTTTCGAGCACTTTGCGGTACCCATGGTCACGGGGGAACTGATGTGTTTGATGTCCCAATGTCATAGTTAACCACGGCTATCTCCATAATGGCTAATTTTAATCTGGAGGCCATGAGTGCTGTAAAGTGCTCGAAACGTCGGGAATATAAAATAAGTTAATATGCGCGATAAAATCAGTAAACGCTAGTTTTATTTAAATTATATTGAGCAACTAATAACATCAAATATAACTACTGAATACTTATTATTGCAGCATCAAACATTGTCAGACTTAAAATACCTAGGATTCATCGGGATGATTTACATTTTAACAGTGGTAGAGCCACGCGGCAGCTTTTGCTGTCGCACGGATGGGCCGGCTCGAACCGGGGTGGTACCACGACCTCACAGAAAACCAGCGTGAAGTAGAGGTTTACCTCTGCGTTTCGCTTGGTGAGTGCAGGTGGTCGGAGGCCCTTTTTACTGGAAATGAGGCATTCCATCTTAGTCCTCACGGGTGACAACGCATCTACATTTTGATTCGCAAACGAGGATAGATGTAAGATGTCTATGGGCCGTAGCAACCACTTACCATCAGGTGGACTGTGTGCTCGTTTGTCACCCTTATCCTATAATACCTATAATAATACGTATTTACCACGTTTTACAAAATGACTATACTAAACATTAACAGTAGTGTCTCGTGTTACTAAACATAACACTAGACACTACTGCACACAAAACTGTGAATAAAGTCCTTCAGCTTATTATTTTGGGTGTCTATAAACATCAAAATAATTATAACTCGCTTAATTAATTGGTGTCATGAATCCGATGTAAGTAACTGAAATTTAAGTGAACTGTAAGATTGATCCCCTTTTTGAGTGAATAGTTCATGGAATCGTTGGATGACTAATTACTAGGCACATATGGTCCACAATCGTGCAAAAACTTCTTTTGAGTTTTTTTTTAATAATTTTATTTAAACAAAATATGAGAGCCGTACAGCTTGCCATAATATTTCATGGCACGGTAACAAATCGTCTCCCGCGAGGAAAAATAAAACTGTTATAGCAAATTTTATGTAATGATTTACCACGTGGCGTAAAGTGGCGAAGAATAACTTTATGGGGAAACCTAGATATCTTACTAGTTGAAAAAAATTGTGGATACGTAAAAACCGCTAATACGCATTGGAACATTGTAGCTTACTCTTTCCTGCTCAAAAAATATTAAAGGTCATAAGTCCTGTGCACAGTCGCGCCGGGGCAGATTCTTACCTTATGTAAAACGCAAGTCCAGTTGTGCATGGAGTACTGCTGTCATATATGGGCTGATGCTGCAAAATGCCACCTGGAAGTGTGGGACTCAGTGGGAGATGTGCTAAGAGACTCATTGGTGACCTTGATTTGGTTGAAAAAATCTTGTCATCCTCGAGTACAGGTGCAGAGTAGCCAGCCTCTCGGTATTCTATAGGATTGACTGCCTTGTTGGTCTAGTGGTTATAGTGGTGCGACTGCTGATCATGAGGTCCCGGGTTCGAATCCCGGGTCGGGCCAAAAAATCAGTTATTGAGTTTTTCCATCAAGAAATTCTCAGTAGCTGCCTGGAGTCAGGAAGTTGGCGGTGTTTCACCCCCGTGCCTCGGAAAGCACGTAAAGCCGTTGGTCCTACGCCTGATCTTTCTCCGGTCGTGTCGGTTTACCGTCCCATCGGGCTATGAGAGTAAAGGAATAGAGAGTGCACCTGTGCTTGCGCATACACTTGGGCACTATAATTCTGTCTTGCGCCGATGGCTAGTCTCCGGTGAGACTGGCCGCCGTGGCACAAATTCGTTATTATTATTATATAGGATGCATTTTGGTAAGTGTGCACAGGAATTACACGCTCTAATTTCCCTCTCTACTTTCCACCATCGGATAACCAGGTAGTCGGTGGGTTTTCACCCCTTTGTTGTCGACATTCCACGCATTAGTATTATACGTTTGCTTTGTCTTTTGTAATACGTACAGCAAAAGAGTGGAATGATTTGCCGGCGTCTATCTTTCCGTCCGAATACAATCTGGGCGTCTTCAAGGCAAGAGTGAATAGACTTTTGTAACGCTAAGACCATCCAAGGCTGCATCATCACTTTCCACCAGGGATTGTGCTAAAGCACTGGCTTTAAATAAGTAAAAAAATAAATAAAAATAAAAACGGACGTGAGATATATCATGTGAGCTGCTGCAATACTTTTTACTTAAAATTACACTTATTTTGTCATTAATTAACATAGTTTTCATATTTTCAGGAATCCTTGCACGTATAAAATTATTAGAGATATTAGTCCTGTTTTCAAAGCTCACATGAATATAATATATATAGAAATAAAAGGGCTCTTGAGAAAAATTACTAAGAAAGCTTTACTATAAACAATAATATAATGTATTTTATTATATATAATATAAAAACTATAATAATAAAAAAAAAAACTAGTAACTTAATTATCATACAGTCCTACTCCCCGCGGTATCGTGCCAAGACCGCTGGCAGCGTTTCCCCGCTGAATGGCTATATATAGCCTTTGATCGAGAAAAGGGCCAACCCTATTGTCAGAAGCAGCAACGACCAGTCGCAGATGGAGTTCCTTTAGAAACTTCACCGCATGTGGACCCCACGGACCGATAGTTTCTACAGCAAATGGCACAAATATGTAGTCATCTCTCAGAGACTCATATTTACGCCACTTACTCTGTTCAGCTGCCTCTGATGGTGCCCCGGCTCTAAACAAGGTACCCCTGAAATAAGATGCTGCCAAAGCGTCTACGCAAGTAGCATCCCACACTAGGGCTTTACCTCTCACCCATGCGACCAATGTCATACCGTCAGGTCTCTTGGCATCGTCTCTAAATATTCCACAATGTTCTAAAACCGAGGGAACATTTAAAGATACAAGAGCCCTTCAGATGAAATTGTTCAAAGAACCGTGCCGTGAAAACATACCAGCACTTTTTTAAAACGAAAATCCGTGGAGCCCAAACTTGTCTACGCTGCTACCACAGGGACACTAATAGGGTTGCCAAATCGTCGCTCCTAGTCGGATTCCTACGGCGATACGCAAGCTTTCTCCATCAAGTAATGTTCCGAGATTACTTGATGGTAAAGCGTGTAAACAGTGACTAGATTACCTAGTCGAAACAACTAGAAGGCGTGTCTGATCTTGGTCACTATGGAAATTGTGCAACAAATTTTTCTGCACGCTCTGTATCGACGGAATATCTCACTGTTTTTGTTGGTTGGTTGAACATTTTCGCTGGGACAGAGCGTTTGCCATGTCTGCCCTGCTTCCGTAGCAAAACACAGGTCTACTTTATTATATAAAATTATGTTACATAAATCACTGACACTATGCGCGGAAGCAAAGAAAGCAGGCAATGCAACGCTAGAAAGATTTCGAGCGTAATGATAAATTTCGGGGTTATTGTTAGCCACTTATTTGAGCAGGGTTACCCTATCGATAGAGTTAAAAGCATTCCTTAGGTAAACCTTCACAAGAACATCTGCATCTAAGTTTGTTAAAAATGTACGCACTGAATGTACCGCCGCCTCACAGCCACCTCTAGTGCCAAAGCCTAATTGAGTAGGCTAAAATTTTATCGTAAGATTAGATAAGAGATTATTTTTACGTGGTAGAGCCATGCTGCAGCTATATTAATAGTATAGTTATAGTAAGAATGGGTCGGCTTGACCAGAAAAGGACCATGCTCTCACAAAATACCGGCGTAAAATAGTAGCTTAATGCTGCTGTGTTTCGTGTGGTGAGTGTAGAGAATCGGAGACCCATTTTACTGGAAAAGAGGCATTCTATCTTAGTCCTCACGGCTGACAACGCATCTGCATTTAAATTCGCATACGAAGATAGATGTAGATGTCTATGGGCCGCAGCAGCCACTTACCATCAGGTGGACTGTGTGTTCGTTTGTCACCCTTACTCTATAAAAAAATTGATATTATGTGCCTGCAAGCAAATTTTGAAGTTGTGCGTCGAAATGTGGAACCAACAACAATAGGAAGAATACCGTTATCCTTTTTTTGAAGGCACACAATCTTGCCCCATATAAGAAAGCAGTAAAATTTGGGTTAACATTACCGGAAAGTTTAAAGTTACATAATTTTGTAATCTCATTAAGAAGTACTCCGCAAGCTTCCCCGGCAGAAGCGCTTACAAGATCTTTAAGATATCGAGGCGTAATTCCGTCAATGTTGTCAGAGCCATTGGAAAATGACATAATTGCTTCTAAAGTGTCTTTTTCTGAAATTCGTAAAGGTTCCATAGAAGTTTAGGAAGACAGCTGTAAACCTTGTGAATGATTTATCGATGGATGCTTCTGACGAAGGCTTTCAAGAGTTTCGTAATTTCGAGGAGCCAGGATGTCGTCTGAGAATAAAATACGGAATGCATATTTTAAGTCGCCATTCATTATTTTCGACTCAACTAGGTTTTTTAAATCAAATCTAGGACGTGGTCGAGATAAATGAGTAATAATTGGGTAATCATAATTTTGAAAAGGTGTCCCTTTTAGTTGAGACGTAATTGATTTATTTATTGCTTTATCAAAATGAAAATGGGAATACGCGAAAGCAAATAATTTTTGCCAACACTTTTCACTATTAGTGAAACAATTTTGAATAGTGCATGACAACACTTTAGCAAGCTGCATCCTCGCGCCTCTATTCTTTTGACCACTGGTACATAACGATGATAATTGTAAATATACTCCGAAAAAAGGGAAAAATTTGTGTCATTAAAGGAATTATTAATAGAGTTATGAATTTCTACTGTAGACTGTAGAGCCGAAATACTTTTACTGCGGCATCGTGTAATATGTATATTTAATTCCTTTTTATCTTTTAAATAGCCTACTGTCGATACAATATTGACACTATAGGAAATCCAGCTTTGAATGTAGCGGAGCAGAGATATTCATTAAAAAATCTAAACAGATCTCTACAGCACTCAACAGTCTTTATATAAGATAAATTCATATTGACATGCTGTACACCGTATTTTTCCCTGAAACACAATAATTTATAGCCTAAATAAAAGCACTTAACTCTATAAATGAAATATTATCACATTACTTCCCTGGATTTATTGCATATTGCTAAAATGGTATGTAGTCGTTATGCTTTAACAGTTGACAACGACCCAGCAGAAATATTTTCCTTTATAAATGAGTATTATGTCTGAAATAAAAAAAATAATAACTGTGTTATACACTAACTGATCTTTTTCAAAGCTTAATAATACACAAAGGTTTTATTTTTATTTCATCTTGGAGTAGAACTGCATTAATAGAGTATTTTCTTGGAATTTAAAAGCTGCGGTTATCGAACCGATCTAAACGTAAATTTCATTGTATTGAAGCAACCCGAATTCGATTCAAATTTCGATTTACCACGTTCTCGGCGGTGAAGGAAAAGATTGCGAGGAAACCTGCATATCTGAGAAGATGAAAAAAATCTAAAATTATTCTTGTATGTGAAGCCGGTCATTCCGCGTTGGGGTCAGCGCAATAAACTCTTTTCTGCCCCAATACCCTCCGGTGGGAAAAATTTTTTTTTATTATTTTTAGCTGCTATCAGGAAGATGCTGACGCCTATCTCCTGTTTGTGTTTCCCTTTGTCGCCTCTTACCACGCCCATGGGATGATAACACAAAACGAATATATTTCTACGCTCGCTCAATTGTAGTTTACTACATTTTTATGAAACTATATTTATGAAAGTTTGAAGTCTACTCGAACGTAAAAAATCTTAAATAAATGCTTTATTCCGGAAATAATTATAAGATTTTGAAATTTATCATTATTTGTCAAAACTAAGTTAGTTATAACTATGAATAAATGTAAAGAAAAAATAACGCATTCTACATAAAATTATCAAGTTGACTTACCCTTCATAAGGATACATCGCAAAACATGTCTTATATAAAAAACTGATGGACATTGCTAGACGTATGATATTTATGTGATTCTGAAAAACTGATGCATGTGTTCCTGTTGCAAATTATATATTTGCCATGTTTAAATTATCTACATCAAATAGTCTCTGAAAATTCAAAAACAATCCATTGACATACAAACATAGTCACTGACATGTAGGTGACTCTACAAGTGACCCAATTTTGCTAGTTTTTAATGATGTAAAATTGAAGTGCACGAATTACGTAGTGTGAAATAATTCTTTGATGAAAAGGTACAATTTGAGATTTTTTTAATTCAAAAAGTAAATTTGATAGAAAATTGTTACATTTTTTTAAAACGCATTACGAAGGGACATTTGGAATTAATCCAGATAAAAAATTAAGTACTTTGGCTTCATTTGCAGTAGTTTATAATTATGTAACGATTTTGTCTTTTTGTATCTAAACTAATTATCTATATTTATACAAATTAATAAAATTGAAGTGTCTGTTTGTAGTGTCAAAATAACAGCTTTTTACTAGATGCATATGATAGTATATACGGTACGTATATCAAAAAAAAATTTTTTAATTTTTGCCTGTCTGTCTGTCCATCTGTCTATCTGTATGTTTATTAAAGCTAATCTATTAAACAGCTGTACAGATTTTTAAGGGTCTTACATTTGCAGATAGCTGATGATATAAGAAGTAATTTAGGCCACTTGTATTATTGAAAAATAATTAAGGATCCGCGCAAAAAAATTAAAACCCGGTCGTAATAAATTCCAGGCGGACGACGTCCAGTCGAACAGTTAGTAATTTTTTTTATAAGATGGGGTGACAAACGGGCATACAGTCCACTCGATGGTAAGTGGTTGCTGCGACTCATAGACATCCACATCTATCCTCAATAAAGAATCAAAATCAGAGACAACGCATCTGGCGTTGTCACTTGTGAGGACTAAGATGGAATGCCTCTTTTCCAGTAAAAAAAGGGTCTCCGGTTCTCTACACTCACCATACGAAACACAGCAGTGTTAAGCTGCTATTTTACGCTGGTATTCTGAGAGAGCGTAGTCCTTCCTCGGTCGAGCCGACCCATTCGTGCTAGAACTATACTATTAATATAGCTACAGCATGGATCTACTAGGTACAAAGTCATCTTATAAAGATTAAACGAAGACTGGACCAAAATTAATATTCAAAAACTGAAAGTAGCCGGGCTAACTATGAAATCGGGACTTCCCCCCCCCTACCCCCCGTGGCCATGGGTGCTGTAAAGCACCGGAAACATTAAAAATTGAAAAGTTAAAATTAAACGCGATAAAATCCCTTAAATTAGTTTAGAATAGAATAGAATAGAATATTTTTTTTATTCAATATAGATCACATGTGTAATTCTTATTGAAAGTCATTTCTTACTTTACAACTGGTTCGAAAAAAACCTCTGTCCTGGGAAGAACCAGCAAGAAACCCAGCGGGACTTTTTTAAAAGCAAATTTTACATTAATGGTTGTACAAACTATATAAGTACAATTTTTTTTTAATTATTTTAGAAACAGCTTGGAAGCAACCACCTCATTCCCTGGGGTTATTATCAACCATGTATTCATTTATACTATAATAACCCTTTTAATACAGTTTCAACTTAACAAAACATTTAAACTTGGTAATAGAGAGAGCCTGTACACTTTCCGGGACCTTGTTGTAATAGCGCATACATTGCCTCAAGAATGAATTACTGACTCTGTGGAGTCGAGAAACTGGTATCACTAGCTTGTGTTTGTTCCTAGTGTTTACAGAATGTATATCATTTTTCTTACTAAAACAACCTTTGTTTTACAACATTAAATTTTCGTAAATATACTGAGAGGCCAACGTTAATATATTTATTTCTTTAAATTTTTTTCTAAGAGACTCTCTCGGTTTTAGGTTGTAAATAGCTCTAATGGCCCTCTTCTGTAAAACAAAAATATTTTCTGAATCAGCCGCATTTCCACATAGCTAAATCCCATAAGACATTATGCTATGGAAATAACTGAAATAAACTAATCTAGCTGTCTCGACACTAGTGAGACCTCTAATCTTTTTTAAAGCATAGGCGGCAGAACTAAGTCTGGTTGCTAGTTTGGATATATGGGGGTCCCATTGAAGCTTTGCGTCGAGAGTGATGCCAAGAAAACAGTGGATTAAACAGTGCTCAGTTCTTCCCCATTTAAAACACATTGGTACTCAGATTTTTAACATACGTTGTTGTAAATTTAACACATTTTGTTTTATTTCCATTTAAATGTAGATTATTAACGTTAAACCAATGCACTAATTTTGATATAGCATTATTCACTTCGTCACATCTAAATGATTGACGTCTATTTTTAAAAACCAAGGAATTATCATCAGCAAATAATATTATATTATGATTATTCCCTACAAGAGAAGGTAAGTCATTAGTATCCACTAGAAATAGGAATGGGCCAAAAATCGAGCCCTGAGGGATACATTAGTACAGGTGACCCGGAAGAACTTTTACCATTAATAATAACTTTCTGCATTCTATTACTTAAATATGAAATAATAAGTTTAAGCGCTTTGTTCTTGACACCATAGTACTGTAGCTTCCTGATTAATGTCTGATGGTGAATGCAATCGAAGGCCTTGGAAAGGTCACAAAATATACCCAAAACATCCTCTGATCCTGGGAGAGTTCCCATGCACAAAAAATATACTTAATAAGCTCAACTCCAGCGTCAGTTGTCGAGCGACCCCTTGTAAAACCGAATTGATTTCTATGTAGCAATTTATTAATATTAAAGAAACTTAACATCTGATCTAAAATAATTTTTAAAAATTTTACTAAATGTTGGTAGTACAGAAATTGGTCTAAAATTGGCGGGGTCTAATGTACTACCAGATTTAAATAAAGGTATGAAACAACAAAATATTTCATTCAAAGTATAGTGTTCGCGTAAGTATAACAAATAATTATAGACATTTCTTCATTATGTTCGTATATTTTAAGCACTGTCACTTTATAACTGTTTTTACAGTGGTAGAGCCACGCGGCAGCTTTCACTGTCGCACGGATTTGCCGGCTTAAACCGGGGTGGTACCACGACCTCACAGAAAACCAGCGTGAAGTAGAGATTTACCTCTGCGATTCGCTTGTTGAGAGCAGGTGGCCGGAGCACACCACTGACAACAATTATTGATATCAGTTGTGTGTCTTCCCTAGTTGTTGGGAGTAGTGGTGCTGGGATTAGTGGTGACGGTGATAGTGCACGCAACTGAAGGAAGGCGGGAGGTGCTCTTCAAACTAGGTAAGACACATCATTTTATTTTGTCGACTGGATATACTCGAAGTAATTTTTTACCAGCTTTAATATAATGGACTTCCGCAAAGTAAAGCCTGATTCTATTATTATGGGTTTCATATTGACAAAATAAGTGTTGTTTTTTAAAATTTACTTAAAATTTGTTCAAAAATACAAAAATTCTTCACTGATAAAACATATGGTTGATATATTATGATTGCAAAGACTCCATCCATACTCGATGGTGGCTCTAAACCGGAGGCGTGGAACAAAAGTGCAATAGTCTTGGTTTTCAAGAAAAGCGACCCGCGACATTTGTCTTTTGAAAAACTACATTCTTCCATATCATGGAGATGGTTTAAATATATAAATTGCATGGACGATATTCAATGACACTCAAACCCGGACGGACGACATTCAACCCCGAAAAGTTATTTGTAGGTCAAAGGCCATACATGTAAATGTTCCGTGCGCAATTATAACCCGCGGCCCTGCAACACTGCGACCAAAATCTTAACCACTGTGATACACATCTGTACAAAATATGCCACTTTGTCTAGTGTATGTGAACTATGAGAACGCCTTTGAATTCGTCGATACTTGGGAGGTGCTACTGTACCTAAAGAGACGCCAGGTTAACTGTCGGTATATCGAAGTGCTGAAGTGTTCGTACAGTAAGGCTACAATGGCTATCCGAGTATAGGAACGGAGTACAGGACCAGAGTATGAAATCTATGAAACTGTAGAGAAGTGTAAGGTAGTTTGACTATATAACCCCAAAATTTTTCAAAACCGCACCGAAGACGTTTTCAAACTACCTCTGGAAATGACGGCGATTTTTATAACTATAAATAAAATAGAAGTGTCTATGTACCTATAATTGGTATCGAAATAACTGTTTTCTATTAACCTCGGAGGTTTTTCTTGAGATTTCTTCTAAGAATAAAAAATAATAAAGTTATTTTTCATTTTTTTTACACAAGCACATAGCTATTATTACTAGACAACATAAATATTACATTTAGGTAAGGTGAAAAAACATAGTGGCGTTGACATTGACGTTGGCGCAGCAATGGAAATGCTGCATACTTTTACGTTACTTTCAGCGTATCCAAACGATTCTGCTATATATGTATGATGCGTACTATAACACTAAGTGTTGGCAGTTTCCGTGGCCGAACACTGCCGGCAGTAAAATCTCGTTTACCATCATTCTCGAATAGTATGGAGCATTTTACCACAATGAGGGCTTCTACAAATTTTTCTGCCACCAGGGCGGTGTCACATATATAATATTTGAGACTTTTTTTTGTTCGGGATAGTCAATTTTTAAGACATATATGAAGGTTAGAGAATCTTTCTGTTTTTTTTAAATATTTTTAAATATTATTATTATTGTCGTGTTATTTATGTTTAAAAAGGAATATTCGATCTTATATAGATCGTATATTCTTTTTTGAGAATATTCGATATAAATTATTATATAAATTATATTTGTCGAATATTAATACAGAATTGTATAAAATAGCTCTAACTTAATATTTAAATTTAATACTTTAATGATAAAATGGTAACTGTCAGTCAGAACAGAGGAGTCAGTCAAACAGAGGAGGTAGACGTGTATCATCGTAGACTGTATATGACTAAAGGTTTAGCCTGCATAAGCAATGTAGGTAAGCATACCCGAAAATCGATTATTTGACGACTTTATTACAAAATATTGAATTTCTTTTACTAAGTAAAATTTAATTAGAATGATGATATTGTACATACTAATCTTCAGTGAAAATTCTCTAAATAATAGTGTAAACTGTATCAAACCCATTGCGCGGATGATTTTGTTAATATAAAGTAATAAGAGATTTTATAAGATTAGAAATGAAACCTAACTACAGATATTATGCTAATCTTCAGTAAAAATCTCTAAATGATAGTTCAAACTGTATCAAAACCCGTTGCGCGGATGATATTGTTAATATTAAGTAGTAAGAGATTAATTAGATTAGTAATGAATAAACCAAACTACAGATATTATACTAAACTACCGTAAAAAATCTCTAAATGATTGTGCAAACTGTATCAAAACCCGTTGCGCGAATGAATTTGTTAATATTAAGTAGTAAGAGATTAATTTTATTAGAAATGAATAAACCAAACTACAGATATTCCTATAAGCAGAAAAATTAAAAAAGTTAAAAATGTGAAAAAAAAAATTAAAGAAAATTACACAAATAATTTCACCTTAACCCCAACTAGTGACATCTGGTGAGTGGAAGATTATTAATCCTCATTGTCATGTTTGCAGGTGAAGGCGATCGTAATACTAGACGACTCGCAATGGTGACAATACTTCATGTTGACGGTCTAGGCATCTTATAGAACTACTAGATAATTATAGCACAAGTTCTCTCTTAGGTCACTCATGTGATATGGGGTTATGAACTAACTTATTTTTCCTAAGCAAGATCAAAATATTCGATAATTTAGAAAAGTTAAAGTTTGCCGGAACCTTTAAAAATAATAAAAGTAAATATTAATATACTCTTAAACAACAGAGAATTCATTTTAAACATTGAAACAGAGGGCTTAGAAGAGTTTCGTGCTTCCTTTGTTACAGTTTGCTAATTAACATCGTCTTCCGATACTCAGTCGAATAATGTATTGTAAATATTGAAACTTAATTTTTTCTTTGTGAGTCTTTATTTGAGACAGTAAGAAATGCGTAGATAAGAAATAATGATAATTTTAAGACTAAAATTACATAGTCTAATAAATAATAATAAAAATTAAACGTCAAAGTTGCAGCCTATGTATGCGTCCCACTGCTGGGCACAGGCCTCTTCTCATTTCTGAGAGGGTTTTAGAGCAAGGAAATGGCCGCCGCGCTACCACAATACGTGTTCGTGAACTTCACATGCCTTCGAAATTTTATTTCTTATTTCTCAGACATGCAGTTTGCCTCACGACGTTTTCCTTCACCGCCGACCACGTGGTAAATCAGCACTTGCTAGTGGAGATCGAACCCGTGTTGTTCGCGTACTGTGAAATTTACAGCGAGTACTTAACCCCTGAACTACCACGGCTTAGTTAGTTACTTCCTTCTTACTTACAATACTTATAAGATATACTTATAAAACTTTATTTATTTAGCTTAATGTATGCAAAATTATTAAAATAATTACCACCAAGCGAAGCCTTGTGATGCAAATAGCAATATGGATGCGAATATTGCAAGTAAATATCAGTAATGCCATGTAGCCGGTGCCAGTAACGAGCTTCACGTGGCGTTGTAACAAGGTTGCATTAGATGTTATGTTATAATATTGAAACTCTACTATCGCAATTTTATACTGCTACTAATGTAATTTTGTATTTCTTTTATAGTTGCCACGCTTTGCAGGCGGGCTGGCAAAGTTAAGTTACAGTGGCAAATAGCTCGAAGAACAGACAACCGATGGGGAGGAAGGTTCTCGATTGGTAGCCTCCTAACGCAATAGTAAGACCTGCAAGAAGTCGATGGATTCAGGTGGCTCAGTACGTGTTTTGTTGCATTCCTTACGGAAGACCTAGACCTATGTTCAGCAGTAGATTTTTGATAGGTTGTAACGATGGAAATGACTTATAATTTTTTTTTTAATTTTTTTATCAGATTAAATAAGAAATAATATAGATATAGGTCTAATTAACATTTAAAAACCACGGAGGTTTGACTTGATGCTAAATAATTAAGTTTAAGTAAGCATATCATGTACAAAATACAGTCTATGTAAGTAGTTAGGTATGTGAGTAGGTAGTAGGTGTAGTAAGAATATAAAGACTAAGAAGCTAAGTTAACAACTTAGTTAAAGTCAGTAGTAGCAAGGTAAAAGAAAGAACTAGGCAGGTAGGGACGTTATTGGTAAGTAAGTAGATATAGTAGGTAATTATAAATTTGATAGGAAAAAACTTATGAGTTAAGTTTTAATGTTTTGTTGTGATATTTGATTAGTGTTTATGATAATGTCGAGAATTAATAATAATGTCGCCTCTTACGACACCCACGCGACAAATAGGGTATTGAGTATTTTTAATGCGTCAAAATGTACACGGTCAATCAAATATATATGTTCATATATGTCGCGGTTATCTATTAATGTGGCGTTATTCAGATATAAGATAATCAAAAATTATTTCTTGAATCAATTCTTCGCTTTTTTTTAAAATATCCAAGTTTTTCGGATTCCGAAGATTAGCCCAGACAGACACAGACCGACAGACAAATTTCTTGACTTATTCCATGCAAATAACCCACCTCAACATAAGACAGCCATTTCGAGATTACTACTATAATTTTATTTACATGTATAAATTTTAAGCTCATTGAAATATAAATAAATCACTTCCTTGAACTTTTTAGAATGAGTTAAAGAATAGATTTATATGAAATTTAACACTTTTGTTGGTATTCCAGTATTATTTAAGTTGTTCATCGAAATTCAGGAAGCGAGAGAAACTTGCGGATCTGAAAAGTCCAAGATAAATGTAGTATGCATAATTTAAAACGTTTCAGCTTGTTTGTTAAATTATTTTTGAAGAAATACTTTTGCATACTAAAAATTTTAAAACAAGTCTTAATTATTTGAGTTCGTTATGTATGTATGTATATAATTAACTAAAAATTTAATTTTAGTACGTGGTACAGCCACTCTGCAGCTAATATAGTTGACGCATAAGTGGATTACGACCGCGGAAGGACCAAGCTCTCACAGAATGCCAGTGTTAACTAGCAGTTTCATGCTGCTGTGTTTCGTATAGTGAGTGTAAAGTACCATAGACCCTTTAAGTGTTAACGAAGTATTCTATCTTAATCATCAGGGATGACTACGCATCTTCATTTCATCCACTTGCAATCAGGAGGACTTTGTGGTAGTTTTTCCCGAGATGTCCCAGGTGTTACCCAGAATATGGTTTATCTGTGTGCCTTATTATGGCGACGTTATAGTTATTTTTAACTTATTAAAAACCTTCGTAAATGTATTTAAATACAATTATAGTGAATAAACAAAATCATTTACAGCCGACATTTAAAAGGGGGGGGGGGGAGTTAAAAATTAAATTATGTTTTTATAAATTTGTCCTCGCTTTAGTATTAACTCGCTCGTCCATTTCGGGGAGCGAGGTAACGTTTTCGTAACCTACATACCGCACTACAAGAAGGCCTTAATCTGTTAAGCTGTTCAATGTGTGTTTAAGTAACAAATACTCAAATATGTTCACATACATTCTCATATGCATAACTTTATTTGAGTATGGATTAGCAGAGGGAAGCTCATATTTCCATCTAAATTCGTTAAAGGTACATCATACGTTTCTTATAATATCAAAAATACTTTAGATTATACATTTGCTTTAATACAAGTTTAAGTTTAAACCGTAAGTTTTTAACAGTTCATCACCGTCAATCTAGTCTATTTTTTATTTATTTATTTAATAATACATATATTTAATGATTATCCACCACCTCATATCGTACCATGGGTGTCGTAAGAGGCGGCAGAGGGTAACTGATACAGGAAATATGCAACATCATCTTTCTTTGTCAACTCAAAATTTCAAATATTGTGGTGACCAATTCGTCAGTTTAGCGTAACCGCTATGGAAAAGTTTCCCTAATGATACAATCTATGGGGGAGGCCTATGCTATCAGAAGTGGACTTTTAGAGGCTGTAATGGAGTTTTAGTTTTTTTCATTGCTTCTTTTTTTTTGGTTTCTTTTAATATTTTCCGACAGGTATGACAATATGCATGACTAAAAGTAGTTATTTCTTAAAAGAACGTGGAACACACATATAACCATTTGTTTATAATGTTGATAAGAGGGTGTTTAATCCCACAAATTCAATAGGGAGGATACTACTACAATAGGGATGCCACTTTTCTAGTAAATCAGAAGATACGAGGGTCGTTATTCTCATGCTTGGAAGAGTTTAAAGAGATCAAAGGTGATCACTTCTTATTCAAACTCATGCGTAGATTTCTTTTTTTGCCTTATTTGAAAATTAATTTACAAAAAGCCAGACATGATACTGACTCAATTCATGTGGAATTGGAAGTTCCCCCTATGCGTATATATGTTTTAAGAATTGAGTCTATATTTCACTTGTATTACATACGTATAATCCTTTAAGCTCCTACGTATATTTCTTACATTAATTACAAAGAATAGAAGTAATATAAGTATTATTATATTCTTCTGGGTATAATAAGCCCTTACAAATTTACCTTTAACATCGTCCGCGCTCTCCTCATTTTTACTCGCACTTTTTTTTCCTCACAGAATACCAACGTAAAATGGCAGCTTGATACTGCTGTGTTTCGAATGGTGAGTGTAGAGAACCGGAGACCCATTTTACTGGAAAAGAGGCATTCCATCTTAGTCCTCACGGGTGACGACGCATCTGCATTTTGATTCTTTATTGAGGATAAATGTAGATGTCTATGGGTCACAGCAACCACTTAAGATCAGGTAGACTGTGTGCTCGTTTATCACCCTATCCTATAAAAAAACATTACCTCTTATTTTCTAGCCCCTCTCCCTAAGCGTTCTGTAATAAGAGTGGTCATCTTTGATTGACTGAGTAACTAACAAATCTATGTTAACAACAAATAACAAGTTAGTTCCTGTATTGCCACGTCATAAATTTATAATTGTACTTAAAGATCACTTCATATGTATGAACTCCAACCTGCCGACAATAATAAAATTGTATTTGCCATTATAAATGCTTATTTACCTCTGCGGTGATGGAAAAAATAATGGGGAAACCTGGTTGTCAGGGGAATAATAACATATCGAATACAAGCCAACACATGCTGGAGCAACGCGGTGGACTAATGGCTCTATATTGGCTGTGAATTTAATTAAATGACAATACAAATTACAATAACACATTACTAAATCTGATCTGTAATGAATTTAATCTAGTTAATTTACGTCTCTCGAAATTAACACAAAGAAACTAATGTAATACATAATTTCTTGCGAATTTAAAAACAAAATATTGGTTTATTACCGATCTTAAAATAAATTTCAAATATGCCGTTACACTAGAAAGGCTATGCATAAAAATATCAAGTTAAATATTTAGGTAGGCGGGAAAAGTATTTTCAGTGCATTTCTTGGCTTCGCACTGAAATAAAGTGTAAACTAGCAGACTGTCACAAAGGAAACACAACACTCTACCTTGCTTTTAGCTTTTCTCTCTTTAAATTTAAAGACTTCGTATTTTTAAAAATATATCTACGACGAAATTTTGAAAATAATCAAATAGATTAAATTTGATGTAGAAATGTACCCAATTGTTGGCGATGCGTTTAAAAAGTAGTTTGTCATTTTTCATTTTATATGTATAAATAAAGTATATAATTATAAAAAGTATATATTAAGGCTATCAATAAGGATAAGGTAATCTATATTAAAAGTAAATAGATTCAATATAATTGTCAAATGAAAGTTCAGGGTTAGAGATTCACCGGTTGAGAGTTAATTCCACAAAAATGTGTTTATAGATTAATTTAGAGTTATGTGTTACATAGTAATCGGCTACGAAGTACGAGTAAAACTCTTGTATTAAACTAGATACGTATTTTATATAAAAAATAAACTTTATTCTTATCATAAGAGGTTAGATACATAAACGTTAGATAAGAATAGCTTTTTTTTACGCCCAGAAGCAATTGAAAAGGGCTACCACCGGAAACGAGGAGCGAGGTGGTGAATGCTCTTAGCATACCACGACAGCCGGCTGTCATGGTTATGTGGGACTCACTGCGACTAACCTACCCAAACCTAAGTGCCTACCCACTAAATTCCACCTGTGAAACTGGCATTGGCTTATGAGGCCTTTCTTGCGAATCGAAAGCGACCCTCTTTAGGGAAAAGGAGGCGCAGGCGACGACGAGCCGCTGAGGGGGAGCCTAACTAAGGCAAATTAAGAAGAGTCGGTCTGAACCGCCAGGAATCAGTTCAGGTCGGTTGAAAGCTTGTTTAGCGGCTCCAAGAGAGAGTTTTTCGGCCTGCGAACTCGATAGCGAGAGGGGAGTGGGGCTGCATAAGTAGCTACCTCACGAATGCAATGATTGAAATGAGACTGAGTCTTTGAAGAAGTTCTCAGAGAGTGCTTTCAGAAATTGTTGGATTGAAGGGAGCTCTAAGTTTTGATGAAGGTCGACGTTATGGACGTACCAGGGTGCGTTTGTAGCTCAAAGACAGAAAAGGTTTTGAACTATTTGGAGTTCGTTAATGATTTTGGGGTCAGCGTGAGCAAATATAGGGCCCGCGTAGGTCATGACTGATCGTATATAGACCTTATAAAGGGTTCTCTTGTTTCGGAGGGACATTTAACTATGTCGGCCTAGCATACTGTTGAGCGTACTCAGATAAAAACGTTACTCTTTTGACATGGGGCCCGAAGGCGAGCCTCGTGTCAAGGGTGACACTTAAATATTTGGCAGTCGTATGCCAGGGGACAGGGGTTCCTAGCATACGGATTGGTGGAATGTTATTGAGGCGGCGTCGTTTATAATCGTAGTGAACGGAGGAGCTCTTCTCCAGGTTCACATCGATGGGCCATTTTTGGAATTAAACTCCTAAATCATTTGGATCTTGTTCCGTATAAAAGTTAGCGAGATACCTTTACAAAAGATGGCAGTGTCGTCTGCGAAGAGGGAGAGCTGAATGCGACGGAATGGGAATGTCGTTGGTGAACAGGATATATAAGACAGGAGCAAGTACTGAGCCCTGAGGGACACCAGCTATGGTAGGGCGCTAAGAGGAGAGCGTGCTTTCGTGTCTAAAACGAAAGGTATGACCCTTCAAATAACAGGCCACGAGACGAACAAGACGATCAGGGAGACCTATTTTATATAGTTTGTAGATAAGATCTTCATGCCAGACTCTATCAAAAGTTTTTGCAATATCGACAAAGACCGCGATGGTCTTATTACGACGAGGATAGAAACCACAGAGGATATATTCCACAATACTGTGAATTTGTTGGAGACAAAAATGTTTCGCTTGGAAACCAAATTGGTGGGGGATGGCAAGAGGGTCACCGTCTGTGGGAAACAGATGGAGCCTCATGCAACTAAGGATGACTCGTTCGAAGAGTTTGCCCATGGCCTTGAGGAAGCTGATGGGATGATGACTGGAAGGGAGGTTGAGAGTCTTTCCTGGTTTGGGGATACCAATGATAGTTGCTTCTTTCCATGTAGTGAGAAAGTAACTACGACTGAAGCAGGCGTTAAAGATAATAGCTTGTAGCAGCCAGGCTAATCAACCCTAAACGGTAATAAATAATGTATACCCTGCTACTACCATAACGCAGAAGGCGAAGGTCTGAAGAAAACATTTATTTCCTAACTACCCCCGGCTACTGAGATACTGCGGGCTGCATATCGATGCGAGGTAATTTGACGTATATATTTAACGTTCTAATATAGAAACAAGAAGCAGCCACAAATATCATCACCGCCGCATCGTCTTCACACGCCGGCTATCTTCATGCATCCGTCTACTATTTCCGAGCCGTTTCTTCAACGTCGCAGCTTGTGGAGATTACAAAAGACTGAATTCTATTACCACTGCTGACCGCTACCCAATACCGCGAGTGAAGGAATTCACTCATCAACTATCAGACAAGACTATATTCTTCACCATCGATCTAACAAATAAAAGTACGTGATGAAGACATAGAGAAGGCAGCAATAATTACCCCATTGCGATTATTTGAATTTCCAAGGATGACCACAGGGCTGAAGAACACTGGTCAAACCTTGCAAACATTCATACATGAAGTACTTCATGGACTATATTTCGTTTTCGCATTCATTGATGATGTCCACGCACCGTGCTACAGAAATTAGAAGACAATGAAATCACAGTCAACCCTTCGAAATGCATATTTGGACAACAAGAAGTTCAATTTCTTGGTTTCACCATCAGCAAGGAAATAATCAAACCGCCTACTGAAAAAGTCAGAGCAATCATCGATTATGCGAACCCTAAAACAATCGAAGAAGTAAGGCGATTTCTTGGGATGATAAATTTCTACAGAGAGCATATACCTAAAGCCACTGAAATCCCAGTACCACTTCACGCCTACCTTCACAACACGAAGAAAAAAGATAAAACTTCAATCGGATGGAACGATTGAGACACGAAGGCATTTGAAGCTTGTAAAGTTGCGATCCAAAATGCTGCTTTGCTCACCCATCACGCTCACCCATCACACGAAGCAACCCTTGCTATCTTCAGCGACGCATCCGATCTCTCAGCGGGAGCTGTACTCCAACAATACATCAAAGGGAAATGGCAACTACTTGGCTATTTTTCGAATAAGTTCTCCGATACTCAACGTAACTACAGTGCATTCTACCGAGAGCTACTCGCTACCTAAGTAGGTGTGAATTGGGGCTTCAGCGTCAAATGCTCTCACATTCGCTCGAGCTACATGCCGCTGAAGACCCCAATTCTCTCCAGAGAGGTACAAAATTTTTAGTTTAACCAAATTAACGTTCTATCAAACTACTATCACACTAACAACTATCAAACAGTTCTATCCTGCGGGAACAAGTCTACTTCCATTTCCAGTTGAGTTATTGAGCATTATATTCAGAGCGTTTGCGAGATGCTGATGGTACTGCCGCATCTATATGATTATTTTTTAATAATGCAACTTGTTTAGCCTAATTTCATTGTGGTTAGTGCTAATAAACGTTTTTAAGCTATTGCATAGCTTTTATCAAGGAATTTGTGCGCGGCGACCGAATCAAGAAATTCCGTAACGAAAATAAACCTAGGACTCAAAACCTAACATCGTAAATCCATTACAATAAAGATATTAATTAATTTGCATCGATCCGCTAACTAAATAAAATTATGTGTTTTACCTGGATTGAAGAGCGTCGCCCACCCTCTCTCAATTGTTTCATTATTGTTTTATTCTCATAGCGAGTGCAGATTAATTACAACGCTCGTCAAATATCATCTATCTTGGTGAGTTTAATCATTTCTTTTACTATTTAGAAATTCAGCAGCCATTACCTTTTTTTGACTTCATACTTGTTTTTGTTAATTGCAGATCATGGTCAACACTGAGGAACACAATGATTCTAATCCTATCACTAATCCGTATTACTATGCACAGGCTGTGGATAAATTTACACTAAATTATTACAACCGAAAGGAGCAGATTCACGATTTATCACCAAATGGAATAGCTAATTAATAAAGAGCGACAATCGATATCAAAGAAATGTTACAGGAAGAGAAACCGATCTCAAGAATCATCATCATCATTTATTATCCGCCGAGATAATGATAAACGAGGTCATCGTCTGATTAAAATCAGCATTTGCGAACTTAACGAGCAAGAAGAAAATGTCATCCATGATCTTAGTGCTAATATAAGTGTTCAGTATGTTATGGATTCAATGTATGATGAAGTGTTAGATGCTACAAATCGTCTTATTAATAAAATAGTTGAAAAATTATGTGAGAACTAGTAATTTAAGTAACGTAGCTTGTAAAATATAATAAAAAATATACATTGAATTTTATTGTTGTTTTGTTATTTATTATTATTATTCAATTGTGTAGAGGAAAAAGGAAAAGATATTTATTGTTACAACGAATGTATTTATTAAAACTAATTATTTGGATTTTCGATTATATCTGAATTTGAATTTAAATGTTTTAGTTTTATTTCGATTTTAACTGAAAGCAACAACACATAGATATATTTTATTGGAAATTAAACAATCATTTTGTTTTCAAAACACCATTTATTAATACATAATACATTTTTTAACGCACATATTTTCTTAGGAGTAAAACAGTTATACAGTAAAGTATCTTTACAATAAAGTTCACGAAGAGTGTTTAAATTGGGAGCTCATAAGCAAATTATATCTATGATAGTATTATTTTCATCACAAATATCTTGCACCCATTTAATTTTTTCACATCCTTTTAAAAAAATCTTTTTATCTTTTAAATATGTTTTTATAATTCTGTGAAACTCTCTATAATCAATAAAGCCCTCACTCCATCAATACCCTCGGTGCTTTTCAATCCAGACAATTTGCTTTTTCTCTTCAGGATATAGTGAAGTGAATGGATAAGGAGATTTAATTAGGAATATATTGGTGTACTCTAGAGTGGCTATAGCAAACTCCTTCACTATAAATATATTTTTGCTATTTTTGAAGCCTTGAAGATTGACGATTATTGTATTGCTATTCATGATATTTTCTTAACGATATTACTCAGTGGTTTGTATTCGAATATACAGTAGTTTAATATCAAGCAATAAGCGGTTGATATAGTTCAGATTAAGAATTTCCTTTATTTCATTATTTTATTTACGGTTTATTATTTAGATTTTCGATTTTATCTGAATTTGAATTTGAATGATTTTAGTTTTATTTCGATTTAAACTGAAAGCAACAACACATAGATAAGTTACACTGATTATACTATTAAACTCAGTTTATTATAATAAAATATAGTTCAGATTTAAAATTTCTTTATTTTATTATTTTATTTATGGTTTATTATTTCGATTTTATCTGAATTTGAATTTAAATGTTTTAGTTTTTATTTCAATTTTAACTGAAAGCAACAACAGATAGATAAGTAACACTGATTAAACTATTAAACTAACCCTTAGTTGGATACAAAACTGAACGAACGTTGTGATAATCTTCTTTGATGCATGATACCAACTGGGTAATCCACGTTGGAGATTCCTCACCGACAGCTGATTTAAAGCTGATCAGAGAGTGCTGCCCAGCGGTCGGTTGATGGAATAGCCTCCAGATCGCGGAAGTTAGAGATGCGCACTTCGATGTAATATTCTCCTCGCTTCGAAGGCTCGCTCCGGTGCATATATCCCGAACCTGTTTGGCATGATAAGTAGCTTTTTAAAATCCTCGCTAGGATAGGTTCAGAATCTTCATCCTGGTAACAATTAGAATACTATTTAAACAAAAGCACACTGATAAGCAACGAACAATATTTATATTCCCTCTAACCCCTCATTAATATATATTTTATACGATGCTCATAACATGACTAAGTAGTCCAATTCACTAACAATTGTATCAGTTACATCGATCGTCTAAGAATATAATTAAATACGTTTTCATAAAAAAAAATAACCTATGACTGATAATTTATTTACAACATCCAATCAAATAGAAACTAACTTTTCATCATGTGAATGGCAACTCAAACTATTAAAATTAAATAAGATTTGCTTACCTCAGAATCTGGAAAAACTTTTAATTTACTTTTCCTGCTAGTCAAAGCTGGGGTGAATGATGATGATGTATCAGCCTCAGATTCCGATTCGCTTCCTACACTAACTAGGGAGATTAAGTTTTACGTACATACTTGCTGTCTTGATAATGATGCTGAACACTTCCAGGTCTAGTATACTGTGGAAAATGCGATGCAACTAATGGTTAAACACCTCCCAAAATTATATTTGTACCCTAAATTATAGCGCTATCCCCACTTGGAAGTGTTTTAGTTTGACATATTATAAAATAAATAAATATTTCATTTGGTAACTTTAGAATTGACCCGTCTTATTTTTTTGATAATTTGTTTATTTATTTAAATTAATCCAATTTTCCTTTTCATCTTAGCTTAAAAAATACACCTGGCAACACAAAAACATCGAAGGAAAGACGCATATAACTATTTGCGTCTTTCCAACCTAATAAATAATAAAAAACTGCCATTCATTTAACATTTTTACATATTTTGGAAAGGTCATTTGAAGTTGAAAGGACGCTAATAGTAATTTATTACTTTTTTTCTAAGTAAATACTCGTATTAGAAAAACATTGGTAGTGATACACAAAAAATAACAACCCGCAACTCTTGAGTAATTATTTTAAATGGGAATTTTTAAAAACAAAATTTTGTACAATCGACTTCAATATAAATAATTAAGGATAACTCAAAAACTATTGGTCTGACCTTGATCAAATTTATATGGAACCACATGTGAAACACCAGCTCGTAATAATAAGATATAAGCTCTTAATAATAAGATATAGAATAATAAGACAAGAATAATCGAATTTTAAGTAATCGATGCAAATATTGTTAAAGATGACGTAGCAACTGGTTAAATAAGTCTTTTCTTTTATGTTGAATTTGTATAAGTCTTTTCTATAAAAAAAAATGTCATATGTAGTCAACAGTTACATCTAAAATTCTTACGATATTTTCTAAAATATTGATATTTTTGAATATTAAAAAAATTTTGTAGATGCGCCTTTTTATAATGAGTCGAATGGTATATTTAACTCATTTATTCAAAAATTTTTAGATGCGTCCTTTTTTCTTATGACGGCAGCATTGTTTCGCACCGAGCTAGATACAGGTCGACAGTGGAGGGAGTGTGGGTACATTTACGTTCTAAAGTACTACAAGGTATTGGGCTATCGTTTTATAATATTATATTAATTAATTGTTTTATTGTAGAACCATAATAGGTGTTTTACTAGTTACTACTACTTAGAACTTTGGAAGAGGTTGGAATTAAAAATGGATAATGTTTACTTGAGCATTATAAGTTATTTCTATCGTAAAATATAAAGTAGTTTGTAACAAGAAAACTTAAGTTAAGGGTGACACGCCGTTCATTATGTCGTATGGAAGCCAGATGTTGATGGTGTGTTGGTGTTACTGGATAGTACTTCATCATCACTTTCATCTTCGCTTGAGCTTCCGTCATTAGGTCGATCACATGGTAATTTTTTCGGTATTCTTCCTCAACACTTTTAACTTTACTGCACAATTTTCCCCATTCACCTTCTCCTATCATGTTTACCTTTTCGTTCACTAGTTTAGTCATAAAACAATAGATATAAATAATTTTTCTTTCCTTCCTTTTTAAAACATAGTCGCGAGTCGCAAAGTAAGCTGTGTATGCGACTGTATTTTTGGAGCGAACAAAGCGCGGGAACCAATAGCATGCAGGCACAGTAGTACTGACGGATTGTTCCCCCGTCGCGCCCCCTTCGTACCAATATATGATTAATCGCTCAGTGCCCAAGTTCAAGGCCAGCGTTCTTTTTTCAGCGTTCGCGCGTACATTGACCTTTAATCAGCTGATATGAATTCAGTAATTCCACTGCTGGTTTTATGTTTCAGTATTTTCATGATTTTTTTTATGAAATTATCGTTTCATTTAGCTGTACTAACACGATGGCGCGTGAATAAAGCTAATAAAACGTTGTAAAAAAATGATTTTTTTTCATCAGGATCGAATTTATTTGTGACCTGTGACCTTTACATGATCAAAGGTATACTTGGTACTGTCGTCTGTCTTAGGTTTCGGGAGCGTTCCAAAAATACCCTGTATTTATTACTTACTCTAAAACGAAGCATAAATTTTGTTTTATTTTATTGTGTTCTAAACCGAACCATAATAACTCTAAATCAAAATAACTCTAACAAAAATAAATTGAAGAAAATACTTATAAAATTTTTACAGTTTTAGGATAAAACGATTTGAACTCGACGTAAATAAGTTTTCACTTTAGCGACATGTCATTACCTAATTAAATGATACTGCAATATCTGTCAAGAAACCCAATTTTCTTACTGGAACAGAGCCAGGAATGACAATTGGCAAGAGTTGGACATGTAGTCTTATAAATATTGATTCTTAAAACCTAGGATAATTATACCGAAGTAAAGGAGGTTGACCAAATCGTACCAGACGATGAAACGATGGCTTCACTATATGCCATATTTATGAAAAATATCCTTATTTTTAAGGTCTTAAAAAACACAAAAAATACCTATCTAAGTAGCCACAAAAAAAGTTATCCTTTTATTTTTGTTTTTGTAACTGTTCTGAAATTATTTAAAATAATGGTTTTTGAAGGCATTGGAATGCACCTAAGAACGATTCATTTCACGTATTAAAGGACTTTGTATTCAAAGACTATAATTATTCACGTTTTTCTGAATAGGTGTTAATTGTAAAACAACTTAATTAGTATGTAGGCACCAAATCAACTACTATACTGATTTAATATGTACTGGATTCATGTCATAAAAATAATTATGTAGCTTCAAGTAAGCTAAGCGTTTTGTTTAATTACGTACAACGGAACATCATTTGTCATCGACAAGTTACATAATCTGTGATCATCGATCGACACCATTGATTGCCACCAGGCAATCATCGACATATGTATACATATCTATTTATCTATGGCAATCATTCACATCATCTTATTTGCTTCACTCGTTGTTGTGGATTGTGATACGTACTGTACTATTATAGAATTCATTCTGTTGTTTTTACCTCGGCATTGTTTTACGGACTGATAACTACCACTTGTAACGATTATTCTGTGCTTTTGATTTCTGGACTCCGATTTTGCATCTTGTTTATTCGTGAGAGACATCATGCAGACTACAGCTACACAACAACGACAACTAGCCCTGCGATTGCTATGTAATAATTGTAAGTTGATAATAATAATTGTATAATAATTATATAATAATTGATAATAATAATTGTAAATTGATACACTTAGCCGCCATCTCATTTTTGAGCTTGATACCAGAGTAATTTATAAGATATGCGAGTGGAATTCTTCAATAATATTACAGTTTACATACCTATTTATTTAAATATAACATAAACCATCACACACAATCGTACATCATAATACAAATCTAATTATTATTTTTGATCACTGAAGAAGATAACATATGTGATGCTAACCTTAAAAGAATTGTAGACGTTATTATAAAAAATTGTGGCTATTTGAATATGATTTTCAAACGGGATGGCGTTTACAACATAAAAAGAAACCAATCTAGCTATAGTTTGTTTTGGGACATGAAAAATAAAAGTTAAGTCCAGCTCCTATAGAAATATGGCCATTGTTCTTTAATAAAATGTTCAAAAAGTTTTTTAACACATTTGATAAATTTAAGAAAGTGGCAGTTTCTTAATAGGAAGCGTATACTTTTACAGACGTCCTTCAACTAAACACAATGACATCCTGATAAAAATGCAAGTAATCGATGTATTTCTAATCAGTCTGGACAGTGTTTTATAACAAACTATAGCTCCTTAGCTTGTACTGAGCATGTGACAGAAAGAAATATTTTAGTTCATAGAAACCACTGATGTAAACGACGCGTCTTACATAACGAACAAGTGGTTAGAACTAAAATAGATATATGAATGCGCGTCACAGCTTCTCTCTGCTAATCCATACACATATAAGTATAATATTAAACATATTTTTACAGATTTAAGTCTGTCCGACATAAACAAAATTTCAAAAGATATGTTTAAAAAGAAAAATACCTATAAGGTTTATGTTAAGACGTGGTAGAATTTTTTTTTTTACAACCGACTTCAATATAAATAAATAGAGAACATCATCAATGCAGTTAAAGTAAATTAAATACGTGTTATTAAGGGTTACTCAAAAACTGCTGGTCAGATCTTGGACAAGTTTATATATGACCACATGAGAAGCAGAAATAAAAAAAGAACAATCAAAATCGGTTGACCTAGAAAAAAGTTCTGAAAACGAAAAACGGTCGAATTGCGAATTTCTTCCTATTTTTAAAGTCGGTTGAAAATGTATTGTATGCCTTCTTTTAAAATTTTCTTTAGCAAATAATAGTTTACATTAATAAAGTACAATTTCGTAACAATTTCTTTTCAATAAGTAGTATAAGTAGTAACGTTTGAATTTTAATACAAATAAAAATATTTGTTTGGTATAATTAAATTTTTGTTTGATTGAAAATTTCCATCTGCTTGGGATCCAAATAATTAATTTTATTAATTTAGAATCCCAAGCAGATGGCAGCACCCATCCGTCTTTTCTATTGAAATTACAATATTTTTTTAATTTCAATACACTCGCGATTCATTCTTGGTAGGAATCGGTGTTCTTTTGCGTGGATTTGAGGTCTATCTAATGTAATAGCGGGGACGATTTTGAACATATTCACACATTGCAGACTTCCCGGAAAATCGGTGCTTCAGGTCAAGCTATATGTTCTTTTACGCCGGCTTTTATAGATCTTTTTGTTGGTCCTATGTAAGAGAGACCACATACACAATCCATCTTGTACACTCCTGCATCTTGTAGAGGGATATGACACTTGATGCATGGTAAAAATTGAGTAATCTTCTTCGGGGGCTTGCCTTTAAAAATAATTAAATCCAAACCTAAGCAAACCAATGCATGACTTCAAGATACTGTAAGCTCATCTGTGTAGATCGGACCAAAAACTAATATTCAGAAACTGAAGGTAGTCGGGCTAACTGTGACATCGGAACATTTAACACCTCAGTCCTTAATTAAACGCGACAAAATTCGTTAAAATACTTTTATTCAAAAAGATGCTGCTATTATCACCAGATCATAAATATAAAAGACAGAACTTTTGACACGATTTTCTAGATAGGTAGTGTTGCTGTTGGTTTGCATACTTTGGTGTTATCATGTAATTGGTTCCTTCCCGTTGCTCCGGTGTATGTTTGTGGCAAGAGCATATTATGGTCCGCCATGCTGAATGTATGGTGTAGTGCACTATATTGTTGCTAATATTGATCGAGAGCAAGTTGAGCATCCGCTCTCACACCTTTGTTATTTTGGCAATAGGACGTAGTTATACAAAAACGTTCCAAACCACAACTGATTTTTGATTGTCACTCCCATGACTGACTTGATATTGGCAGAATTCTTTTAAGAGAAGCCAAAAAGTAAAGAAGAAGAAAAAGAACTCATTTTTGAATGACTCGTGGGTTAGAACGTTTTTGTATAACTACGTCCTATTGACCTCCAGAATAGTTTCTGATAAAAAGGAGGTTTTTGTTTTCGGGTATTGTTCTTAAATAATTTCGAAAATGATTTAGTAAATTAGTAATTAAATTAAAATAAATATTATTGATAAAAGTACACATGTTTGTTAAAAACACGAAGACAAGGTTTCACCTAATGAGAACGATTGCAGGTAAAAATTAAAATGTTAATCTGTTTCGTGTGCTAAATGTAAGGAACCGTAAAATCTCGGTTGTTTAGCAGCTAGTTCTTTCTTCATGGTTTGGTGTTGCTGACAATAGATATCTGCCGTAATCGTTTGGCCAGATTTTAGAAAGCTGTAGTGAACGGCACCGGCGCTAGTCCACTAAACACTCAGAAGTAACTTGTTCTGAGTTAATTTTCGTTTAGGGCAGGATTTGGGTTGGTCTCCAGGATTCAGCTATTGCAACGAGCATTTCGGATTATCGTGCAGTATCCACTTTTCATCTCAAAGATTGATTCGATTTAAAATCCCTACATTATTTTGTCGTTTGAGCAAAGTAACACAGCAGTACACCCCATTAATCCTTCGAGCTGTTTCTGCAGCACTGGTGCCACAGTAGACTCGTACTCCTAAATATACCGATATTTCATGTTTTCCATTGTGCGGAAATAAGTGACGTCAAAGAAAAAATAATGGGGAATAAACAAATTTAACGGTGCTAGAGCCACGCGGCAGTTCTGCCGTTGCACGTATGGGCCGGCTCGAGCCGGGTTGGTACCACGACCTCGCAGAATACCGGCGTGAAGTAGAAATTCTACTTCTGCGTTTCGTCTGGTGAGTGCAGGTGGCCGGAGCCCCAATCCCCCCCCCCCCCCCCTCCCCCATCAACATGGTAGCGGATTTACACGAAAGACTACCCTAGAAGGGGACCAGCACCCCTGGAGAAACGACGAACATCCGCGCGTCTACGGGTGCCTCTATAGGTCCCATAGCGGTAATGCCGAAACAGACCGACTGATTGACTACGTCCAAATGGCTACAGATTCCTTGCTACAACAGGTCCCATCCGCAGCGATCCTGATCCTTGGCGATTTTAACACCCACCACGCCGAATGGCTGGGTTTACGTTTAACCGATCATGCAGGGAGATCTGTTTATGACTTTGTCTTGGCATATGGTCTGACACAACTGGTTACTTCGCCTACGCGGATTCCAGATGTGGAGTATCGTACACCTTCCCTGTTGGACCTTCTGCCGATCTCTCATGCGGACGGATATCAGGTTTCCGTCGATGCCCCTCTCGGCTCTTCGGATCATTGTTTGATCCGGAGTGTGGTGTCACTCACGCTCCCCTCGCGGTTGCGTTCTGCAGGTTGCCACCGTGTTTAGCATTACAGATCGGCGTATTGTGACGGAATGCGGTCTTTCTTTGCATCCCACCCATGGGGGCGGGTTTGCTTCTCGTCGGATGATCCCAGCACTGTTGCTGACTTTGTCACTGATGTGGTGCTACAGGGAATGGAACTATTTATTCCATCATCTGTTGTACCCATCGGAGGACGATCTCAGCCTTGGTTTGGTCGCTCCTGTAAGACTGCATTACGCAGTAAGCAGGAGTGTTATCAAGCCTGGGCTGCAGCTTCGGCGACTCGGGATGTAAACACCGGCATACTCAAAAAGAAGTATAACTTCGCCTCCAGGTTCTTCAAAAGAGTTATTGCCAAGGCAAAGACAGAGCACATAGGCAGAATTGGCGAGAAACTAGTTCGCCTTCCTTCGGAAACCTGTGCATTCTGGTCTCTCGCCAAGGCTGTCCAAGGGAATTTCTGTAAGCCATCACTACCATCCCTGTACAGGGAGAACGATTCACTGACCCAAGCTGCAAAAGACAAAGCCGACCTCTAAGGCTCCCTTTTTGCGTCCAACTCAACTCTTGATGACGGGGGGAAAACACCGCCGACCATCCCGCGGTGTGAGTGCTCCATGCCGGATGTGCTGCTCTCACAGCGCTCGGTTCGCAAAGCACTCCTCTCCCTCGACATTCAGAAATCAAGTTATCGTGACGGAATACCTCGAATTGTGCTGAAGACGTGTGCTCCAGAGTTGGCACCAGTCCTAACGCGTCTTTTCCGTTAATTCTACTCCCTAGACGTAGTCCCGAATTCATGGAAGACAGCTTTTGTCCACCCGATCCCTAAAAAAGGAGACCGTTTAGACCCATCCAACTATAGGCTTATCGCCATCACCTCCTTGTTCTTCAAAATAATGAAATTCATTATCAACTGCCAGCTCATGCGGTACCTTGAGGATCACCAGCTGATTAGTGACTGCCAATATGTATTTCGTCGGGATCGATCAGCTGGTGATCTTCTGGTCTACCTGACCCATAGATGGGCGGAGGCAGTAGAGTATAAGGGGGAGGCGTTGGCCGTTAGTTTGGACATTCTTGCCTCAGCCAGTATCGGATTACTCGGAGTCGACATATCGAGTAAGTTTCGTGTTCACTTGGAAGAGAAGGCCAAATTTGCCTCTAAAACGCTTGGCGTGCTCAGTAGAGCGGGACAGTATTTCGTGCCGGCACACCGCCTGCAATTTTACAAGGCGCAGGTTCGACCTTACATGGAATACTGTTCCTATCGCTGGGCAGGGGCTTCCCAGTGCCAGCTCCTTCCACTTGACTGCATCCAGCGCCGAGCGGCTCGAATCTTCGACGATCGAGTCCTTTCCGATCGGCTCGATTCATTGGCACTGCGAAGAAATGTTGCATCCCTTTGCATTTTCTTTCGCATCTACCACGGGGAGTGCTCTGAGGAATTGTTCGGATTAATCCCAGCCGCCAAATTTCACGAACGCACATCGCGGCAGAACTCCATGATTGGTGATTGATGATTGGTGGTCCACCACTGTGCGATTTTGAAGATGTTTTCTTCCTCGCACTAGTTCCTTGTGGAAACGATTACCATCAGCGATTTTTCCGGACCAATACGACTTAGGGACTTTCAAAAAAAGAGCCTACTCCTGTTTAAAAGGCCGGCAACGCATCTGCAATTCCCCTGGCTCCCCTGGTGTTGCAGTTGTTCATGAGCGGCGGTAGTCACTTACCATCAGTTGAGCCGCATGCTCGTTTGCCCCCTCTCCTTTAAAAAAAAAGAAAAAAATGGAATAACTGGTTTCAAAACTCAAATGTAGCAGTTAATGAGTTTATAAATTTGAATTTGGAATTCTTAACCAAAGAGGAGATATTTCAGATCAAAGTGGTCCGTACGACAAAACGCTAATTTTATATGTAAGGACCTAATAGGTATAATGAATATACCAAACTACAGATATTATACCAATATTCCGTAAAAATTCTCTAAACTATGATGTAAACTGTATCACAACCCGTTACGCAGATGACTTTGTTAATATTAAGTAGTAAAAGATTAATAAAATTAGAAATGAATAAACCAAACTACAAATATTATACCAATATTCCGTAAAAAAATCTCTAAATTATGGTGTAAACTGTATCACAACCCGTTACGTGGATGACTTTGTTAATATTAAGTGGTTAGAGATTAATTATATTAGAAATGAATAAACCAACCTAGAGATCTTCCTATAAGCAGAAGAAATAAAGAGAGTTAAAAATATGAAAAAAAAATTAAAGAGCAAACCACCGAGACATTGATTTGTGTACTACCTACTACCTACTCTAGAAACCGATAAACATTTAATGAAAACGCAACGTTTCAATTACACAAATAACTTCACCTCAGTCCCAGCTAGTGACATTTGGTGAGCGGAAGATTATTAACCCTAATTGTCATGTTTGCAGGTGAAGGCGATCGTAATACTAGACGACTCGCACTGGTGACAATACTTCATGTTGACGGTTTAAGCATCAAAGATTTTATAGAACCACTAGATATTTATAGCACAAGCGCTCATAGCTCACTCATGTGATATAATGAGGTATGAGCTATCGTATCTTTCCAAAGTGAGATCAAAATAATCTATAAATAATCTTCGATAATTTGGAAAGTTAAAATTTGTCGCAAACATTAAAAATAAAAAAGTAAAATATTAATATACTCTTAAACAACGAATAATTTATTTTATACACTGAAACTGAAGGCGTAGAAGAGTTTCGTGTTTCCTTTGTTACAGTTTGCTAATTAACACCGTCTTCCGATACTCAGTCGAATATTGTACTCAAAATATTGTAACTTATTTTTTTCTTTGTTAGAATCTTTATTTGAGACTGTAAGAAATGCGTAGAGAAGAAATAATGAAATTGTTAAGACTAAAGTTATATAGTTCATCATGATCATAGAAAAATAAATCCACAAGAAAACAGAAGTTTTTACCTTACTTACTGAAAATGCTTGTTTTAGGAGTGTTTAAAGACAGTAGTCGAATGGCAGATTCAAACCGACGCTTTATTTAAGCTCGCGATCCGCACCCTTAATAAATAATAATATAATTTATTCGTTTAACATGGTTCATTAAAGATGAAAAATACCAACTATTTTCACTACGTTTGTCGCCAGCGTATCCATGTATCAAAATCGATACTTTATATTATTTACATTGTCTTTGAATCAGAGTAATATAATGTTTTGTTTCAACATTCCTTTTTTATAGTGGGAAATCTTCATGGATACCTTCGGCTGAGGGCGACAGAAAGGTTATATCGGAATCCTGCCGGCTAAAACCCCACGGTGGTCACCATCGGGGTAAACAAATAACCGTTGTAATAATTATTGTGAGAAAGGTGAAATATATTACACAATAAAATCTGCAGTTAAGGCCTCGTAACTAAATACGTTCCACTGAGCACAGGACTCTGAATATAATCTGACAAGGCTTTAGAGGAACTTTTTATGCCGCTTATGATATTTTCAACCGACTTCAAAGAAAGGAGGAGGTTCTCCATTCGACTCTATTTTTTGTGTGTGTTAACTCAGAACTTTCTTTTAGGTAGTGGACCAAATTTGATTTTATGTTGATGATCTTTTATTTTATTTTAAGGCTGGTACTTCTCATGTGGTCAAGTATAAATTTGATCAAGATTTGATCAGTAGTTTTTAAGTTATCCTTAATAATGTGTATTTAATTGACTTCGACTACATTGATGATGGTCTCCTTTTATCAGCCGACTTCCAAAAAGGAGACGGTACTCAATTCGACTGTATGTTTTTTTTAAGTGGGTTACCTCATAACTTTTAACTGGGTGAACCGATTTCGATGATTCTTTTTTTATTTGAAAGCTGGTACTTCTCCTGTAGTTCCATATGAATTTGATCAAGGTCAGACCAACAGTTTTTGAGTTATTCTTAATAACTAATATTGAAGTCGGCTAAACAAAATTTTTACGCAGAGAACAACAATTACGACGTATTAGGTCCCGAAGAGCCGACGCACATACCAACCGATTACCGGAGGAGTCCGGATGTGTTGGACATCGTGCTCACTAGGAACATCAACTGCCCGATAGTGGTAGAGGTGTTGTACGACGTGAACACACAGCACCTCCCGCTACTAATCACCTTAGGCCTCAGGGCAGTGACGTCGCCTCCCAGAGCTTTCAAGACCAAAATCAACTGGAGGCTCTACCAACAACACCTACTGGAGAGACCTCCAGTAACTACACGGATCAACACAGCGGACGACGTAGAGGCCGCTGCAACCAGAATGACTCAGACGATCACAGAAGCTCTCAACGCAGCCTCTACGATCGTCCCACTCACCAAAAAGAGAGAAGAGCTGCCACTAAAGATACAAATTCAGCTGAGAAAAAAGAGAGCACTAAGAAGGCTCTGGGCGCGTACGCGCTGTCCCAGAATTAAGTCGCAACTCAACACCCTAACAGAAGGGCTGTCGGTTGCAATCCAGGCCCACAGAGGAGAGGCCTGGGAGCGGCGCATATGGAAAGCAGAGGAGGAAGATGCGTCGCTCTACAAATTGAACCGGCAGCTAACAAAAACAAGATCACCTGTATGCACTTTTAAGTAGTACTGGAAAGTGATGCTATGAGGCCAAGGGAAGAGTGGATATCCTAGCTGAGCACTTCGAGGAGCAGTTTATGCCGAACCTAGCAAGTGCGGAGTTCATGGAGCTTCATACCCAAAAGGAGAGCCGCGTACAGGAGTTCCTGTCGTCGCCCGCGCCACCGCTTGCAGGAGAGTGGTTTATTTCCCCCGCAGAATTGCGGAGGACAATTGCCCGCCTGCAAGTGAGGAAGGCGCCGGGGCACGACCGGATCACGAACGCAGCACTTAGACAGCTGCCAAACAGAACAACTGTAGAGTTAGGAAAACTCTACAATGGCATTCTGCGGACTTTCCACTTCCCGGAGAGCTGGAAAATCGGCAAAATCATCGTCTTGCCAAAACCCGGAAAGGACAGGCGTAGAGCAGCTAGTTATAGGCCGATTACGCTGCTACCGCACATAGCCAAACTGTTCGAGCGCATCGTACTAAGAAGAGTCCGCCCGTGCATACAACTGCGGGCGGAACAACACGGATTTCGGAGCGGTCACTCTACAGCCTTACAGCTGACCAGAGTGCTGCACCTGCTATCGGCCGAATATATTTTCGAGAGAACGTCGGTCGGCGTCTTCTTAGACATCGAGAAGGCGTTCGACAGGGTGTGGCACTCTGGACTACTCTTCAAGATGAAACAACAAACGAGTGTCCCTCCTGCTATGCTGCGGCTAGTGGCGTCATTTCTAGCTGACAGAAGCTTCTACGTCTGTGTAGAGGATGCCGAGTCCGCAGTCAAGCCAATAAAAGCCGGCGGTCCACAGGGCAGCTGTCTCTCGCCGATCCTGTACGCGGCGTATACTAATGATATACCGACGCTAGCTGGACAACTGCAGGAATGGGAGGACGACGTAGAGCTGGCGCTATATGCGGACGATAGTGCCTACTTCACGTCGTCCAGAAGAACCCACATCGCGGTTGCCAAGATGCAGCGCCTACTGGACCTGCTGCCACCATGGCTGGATGAGTGGAGGATGGTTGTCAACGTGGGGAAGACGGCCGCTCTACTCACCCGGCGTTATAGGAATCTACCACCACCACTGAAGCTAAGAGGCCAAGAGATCGCGTATCAGAAGGCTGTAACCTACCTTGGGTGCCGGATTGACAGGATGCTGCGCATGACTGCGCACGTCGTCATCATCGTCCGTAATGCCAGATGTGCGCGGGCGGCGCTCCGTCCGGTCCTGGCATCCAAGTTGCCGTTGAAAACGAAGATCCAACTATATAAAATGTACATACTTCCGAAACACATACGCAGCTCCGGCCTGGTACGCGCTCTTGAGCAGCAGATAAAGGCAGCAGTTGCAGGTCCAGCAGAATTTATCACTAAGGACCATTATCGGTGAAGGTCGCTACGTCCGGAATGATGTCATAGCGGCCAACCTGAAAATGGAGATGATCGAAGAGTTTGTGGTCCGGGTGACGCGCGGTATGTTCGACCGCGCAGACAACGGGCCACACCCACACCTGAACAACCTTGCGCCGCTACCCACTCGCCCCCCGGACGCGCGACCTCTACCAAGAGAACTCCTCTCTACAAGAGATTAGAGAGTCGAGTAAAGCCCTCAATGCCGCTGACAGGCCAACTTTGACACCTACGTCGAAGTAGTCGCCATACGACGACTTACCCGACCTAGCTAAAAATCAATAACTTAGACAACCAACAATGCCGGATTACCGGCTCCCAATGACCGGCCCATAGAGATGGGCTGTGAGAAAGATCCGGGTAATGGGGGAGATGCCCCGAGGCCCGAGACCTGTTGGGGGTGTAGTACACACACCACAACAGAGGACAACGTAGTGGAAATTCGTTCAGTTTGGAAATGACGCTCAGAGGACAGGATATTGCATACCAGAACGCCGTGACGTATCTTGGATGCCGGATCGACAGAATGCTGCGCATGACCGCACACGTCGATCTCGTCGTCCGCAACGCGAGAGGTGCGCGGGCGGCGCTGCGTCCCGTACTGTTATCCAAGCTAGCATTCAAAACGAAGCTGAAACTCTACAAAATGTATATAAGACCCATACTAAACTACGCTGCTCCAGCCTGGCATGCGATCCTAAGCGAACGGCAGAAGCGGCGACTGCAAGCTCAACATAATTTGACACTACGGACCATTGTCCGTGCTGGTCGCTACGTCCGGAACGACGTGATAGCGGCCGACCTGAAAATAGAAAACATCGAAGAATTTGTGGTCCGGTTGTCGCGCGGAATGTTCAACCGCGCTGACAACGGGCCACACCCACACCTCAACAACTTCCCGCCACTACACGCCCGCCCCCCGGACGGGCGACCATTACCAAGAGAACTCCTCCCTATATAGATTAGGGAGTCGAGTAAAACCCACAATGCCACAGAATGGCCAACATAGACACCTGGCCATATTAGCCGCAGGAACACCACAGACCAAACTAGGCGCCTTTTTCAGGCATTGGCCGAATTAGGCGCCTTTTTCAGGAATTCAGCCATCTTATACTCCTTTTTCAGACGCTGGCCATATTACCCGCCTTTTTCAGGCGGGTTTCAGGACACGACTTTTTTAATGGAAACCAATACACAGCAACCGGAATTGAACCCATGACGCTGTATTTAAAGATAAATGCCAAGAAGGCACCAATGACCGGCCCATAGTTATGGGCCCAGAGGAATACTCAGGCAATGGGAAGATGCCCCGAGGTCTGTACCTGTAGCGCTGATGCGCACAGAAGAAGACAGAGGATGGGAATTCGTTTGGGACCAGCTACCAGTTTTACAGTTTAAATCAAGAGAGAAGACAGTAGGGAAAGTGATAGGAAAAGTAGTGAAAGTTCCAGTGTTGCACTCTTTGGGGAAATTACAAAGATAAAATTGATGTTTTATTTCTTAGTGTACATTCATAACGATTACAGTCCACTTCACCTGACGTCAAGACTGGGACCATAGGAACCCGTAATCTTAGTCGTATAAACTTTTTTTTAAAAAAGGGTAATAGACTGACTTTGAGTGGCACCACCTTCTCAGGGGTCACGCCCACCTTGTTGTACCTGAACCCAACGTGGTGTGATATCATTTTCTTGAGGTAGAAGGTCACTCACCAGTTGGCCCCTGTCTGTTGGACTCATTCACTAACTGATGTTATACACTTGTAAATAATAAATATTTAAGATTATGGCCATACAGAAAAATTCTACACAAATTATGTAATGTAGTTCCACAAGCGTGGCGCAGTAAGCTGAAGTGGCAATGGGCCAGCCATAAAACTCTAAAAACCGACAATCGATGGGTAGAAAGATTTTCAACTAGCAACCTTGTATAGCCGATAAAGCGGTAAGCGTATAATAGGGCGCACTGCCACTACATGGAGTTACGACCTGGTAAAAGATGCAAGAAGTCGATTTGTGGAGGTGGCTCAGTACAGTGCTCTAATGATGTGATGTGACTGTAATAATGATGATAGTGTTGAACGTGGCGCTAAAACAGGGGTAAATAAGTACATGTCTACAAAAATAAGTTGATTACTTTGCTAATTAATTTTACATCTCTATTTTTTTAATATCAAAATCAAGGTAATTGTCTTGTACAAAAAATAATATCTTTATCACTGACTCTAAAATGAAACATAAACAGTGTTTTATTTTTATGTGTTCAAAACCGAACCATAATAAGTCAGGTAATTAAACAAAATGTAAAATTGAAGAACATAGTTACAAAACTTTACAGTTTTAGGATAAAACGATTTGAACTCGATGTAAACAAGTTTTCACTTTAGCGACAAGTCATTACCTAATTAAAAGATACTGCAATATCTGTCAAGAAACCCAATTTTCTTACTGGAACAGAGCCAGCAATGACAATTGGCAAGAGTTGTCCAACTCTTGCCAATTGTCCATGTCCATGTAGTCTTAAAACTTCTTAAAACCTAAGATAATTATACCGAAGTAAATTTTTAAAAATATTAATAACTATAATTCTCATAAAGTAAGCTATAATACAACAAGGTTATGCTAAAACGAAGATTACGCACAGCTTACGTTATTACTTATTAGAAAAAACTTTTTAACAAAAAAATTAAACCGCCGAAAATACTAAAAAGCAAATTTTTTCGACGGTTTAATTTTTTTGTTAAAAAGTTTTTATTTTATAATTTTTCGTGGCTATAATCTACTAATTACTACATGCTTAATTTTTGAATACTTTCAAATTAGTTACCCACCTTACTATAGCTATTAACTGTTATATAATCCTACTTTTACTATTATTTGTTGTAGAATATAAATACTTTAAAAAAAAACAGGCTTTATATACCACCATGGGTAGGCCTCCAAAAATGCTGCTCGAATGAGAAAGAGATATTTAGAACAATGTAATAATGAGAAAAAAAAGGTGGGAAGCAAATAGAAAGAGAATTAGATTAACACGTTAACAGGAGAGTTTAGATCATCGCGAGGAAAGACTGTAAGCATAAGAAGCAGACGAAAAGATAGCTATGGTTGTGTGAAGTGGTAGCAACTTTTCAAAGTACGAAGGGTTATGGCGACTCTGAGCGCAGGATGTTGCCGATAATTTTATGCTGAGCCGTCACGGTTCACTATTTATAAGGTACGACCCTTGATAAAGCTGTAATCGACCTCGGAAAGAAAGTATATGTGGCACAGGTATATGTGGCACTGAGTAGAGTACAAGAACTTGAGGGTATTGCTTTATCTAATCTAGAGCCAAATAAGGTATTACACAAACCTCAGGATGAACGAGCTTTAACAGAAATGCAGAGACTGAGAGCTCTACACACAAGAAACTGACAGGTCTAAAGCTCATTCATCGTGAGGTTTTTTGTAATGTAATGTAATGTAATTATTATGTAATGTAGTAATACACAACTCAGCATTAGAATATGTGAGTAAACAATAAATCACCCCTATTTTACCACCCTTAGGGCACACGTTTTGTTTTCAAATTTATATGGGACAATTTCGGGGTATACCCTATCTAATAAAAAAAAATTATCAAAATCGGTCCACTATGTAAAAAGTTATGCGTGGTCTAACATAAAAAAAATATACACGTCGACTTGAGAACCTCCGTTTTTTCGTCGGTTAAAAAAAATCCAAGTAATCGATATATTTCTGATCAGTTTGGACAGTGTTTTATAATAAACTATAGCTCCCTAGCTTATACTGAACTTGTAAATGAAAGAAATATTTTACTTCGTACAAACCACTGATGTAAACGACGCGTCTTACACAACGAACATGGTTAAAACTAAAATGGAAATATGAATGCGCGTCACAGCTTCTCTCTGCTAATCCATAATCATATTAATTCAATATGAAATAAAATTTAACACATTTAAGTCTGTCCGATTTAAATAAAATTTCATACGATATATTTCAAAAAGAAAAATACCTATAAGGCTTGTTTTAACAAGTGTTAAAATTAAAAATTTTGTACAACCGACTTCAATATAAATAAAATAAGAACATCATCAATGTAGTCGAAATAAATTAAATACGCGTTATTAAGGATAACTCAAAAACTACTGGTCAGATCTTGGTCAAATTTATATGGGACCACATTAGAAGCACAAATAACAAATGATCTATCAAAATCGGTTCACCTAGAAAAATGTTCTGAGATAACACACCTAAAAAGAAAAACAGTCGAAATGAGAACCTCCGTTTTTTAAAGTCGGTTGAAAATGTAGTTTATAATAAAAATAATAAAGTTTATTTAAGAAATACATATCCATACACATTTTTTAGTATTTAACATAAACTAAGTTAGTAAAAATATCTTAATATATAAAATTCTCGAGTCGCGGTGTTTGTTACCAAACTCCTCCGAAACGGCTGAACTGATTTGTATGAAATTTTGTGTGTATATCGGGTAGGTCTGACAATCGGCCAACATATATTTTTCAAACCCCTAAATGACAGGGGTTACCCACCCCTATTTTATCCCTATTGTATTTATTTTTTTTAAAGAACTTTTTATTTTTATTTCATTATGATTTAGTATTGAAAAATACATAAAATTTCAAATTTTCAACCTTCTACGATCAGATAAATAAATTATTTTAATACGACGACAGTAATCAGTTAAAAAACTTGAATGTCCCACCTACCTGCATTAGGACAAACTTGGGTCTGAAGTCGAATCTTTGCTGAACAAAGTCTCGGATTGCGGGCGACTAAATCTAGTCCAGTTCAATCCCCAGAAGACACAATTTTGCGCGTCTACCGCTAAAAAGAACCCCTTTGTCGTATCTCCTCAGTTTCAAGGCACTCCCATTGCTGCCTCAGCTAGCATCGGAATGCTCGGCGTTGACATATCGAATAGTATGTAGTTTCGTGGTCACTTGGAAAAGAAGGCCAAAGCTTGGCGTGCTTAGCAGAGCAAGACAGTATTTCATGCCAGCACATCGCTTGCAACTTTACAAAGCGCAAGTTCGGCCTCACATTGAATACTGTTCTCATCTCTGGGCCGGGGCACCCCAGTGCCAGCTCCTTCCAACTTGACCGCATCCAGCGCAGAGCGGTTCGAATCGTCGACGACCGAGTTTTTTCTGATCGGCTCAGTACACTGGCACTGCGTAGAGATATTGCATCTCTTTGCGTATTTTATCGCATCTATCACGGGGAGTGCTCTGAGGAATTGTTCGGACTAATTCCAACCGCTCAATTTCACCATTGCACATTGCGACAAAACTCGCGATACCATCCATACCATCTGGATGATTGGTGGTTCATCACTGTGTGATTTAGAAGAAGTTTTCTCCCTCGCACAACTTCCTTGTGGAATCGATTACCAGTAGCGATTTTTCCGGACCGATACGACTTAGAAACCTTCAAGAAAATAGCTTACACCTTTCTAAAAGGCCAGCAACGCTTTTGCAATTTCCTGGTGTTGCGGTTGTTCATGGGCGGCGGTAGTCACTTACCATCAGGTGAGCCGCATGCTCGTTTGCCCCCTCTTCACTTCTTGTTTTTCACTATAGGAACAACAATAGTTCTCATAACTTGGACAGGTAAATAAAATTTTTATTTGGTTTTGGTTGTCTTGACATGTTTTTAATTTAGAAAACCCAAGCATACCACTGCATGACTTCAAGATACTGTAAGCTCATCTGGGTAGATCGTTCAAAAAAATTAATATTCAAAAACTGAAGGTCCCCCCCCCCCCCCCCCCCCCCCGTGACCATAGGTGCTGTAAAGCACCCGAAACGTCGGGAATTAAAACAAGTAAATTAATCACAATAAAATCCATAACAAATATATTATTCGAAAAGATACTGCTATTATCACCAGATCATAAAAATAAAAGACAGAACTATCGACACGATTGATACGTTATGTAAAAGATCCTTTAAATTAGTAGTCAGATAATCACAGGCTAATAGTTATTTTAAATATGTATTTTTGAAAAAAAGTTAAAAGAAAAAAAAAGTTAAAGTTAGTAGAAGTTTTCTCCCTCGCACAACTTCCTTGTGGAATCAATTACCACCAGCGAATTTTCCGGATCGATACGACTTAGGAACCTTTAAGAAGAGCTTAAGCCTTTCTAAAAGGCCGGCAACGCATCTGCAATTCCCCTGGTGTTGCGGTTGTTCATGGGCGGCGGTAGTCACTTACCATCAGGTAAGCCGCATGCTCGTTTGCCCTCTCTTCTATAAAAAAAAACAGAATTTTTAGAAATACATACACTATACGTGGTAGAGCCATGCTGCAGCTATGTTATGGTTGTAGCACGAATGGGTTGTCTCGACCGGGGAAGCACTACGCTCTTACAGAATACCAGCGTAAAATAGCAGCTTATTTCTGCTGTATTTCGTATGGTGAGTGTATAGAACTGGTCACCTTTTTACTGGAAATGAGGCATTCCATCTTAGTCCACAGGGGTGATAACGCATCTGCTTTTTGATTCTTAATCGAAGATAAATGTAGAATTATATGAGCCACATCCACTTACCATCAGGTGGACTGTGTGCTCGTTTGTCACCCTTATTCTTCACATAAAACATATTTAAGTTTATATCGCAATGTGAGTTATTCCGCCTATGAGAAATAGATATTAGCTTAGTTTTTTCAATATAGATCACTTGTACGTAATTCTTATTGAAAGTAATTTTTTACTTAACCATTGGTTCGTAAAAAATAAAATTTGGCCCTGAAGAACCAGCAAGAAACACAGGGGATTTTTAAAGTAAATTTGACATGAGAGATTGTACAAAATATTTACAAAATTTATTTTAGAAACAGCTACCACCTCATTCCCAGGGGCTATTTTCAATAATGTATTCATTTATATTATAAGAACCCTTTTATACAGTTCTTGTTTTATAAAATATTTAAACATGGTAATAAAGATATCTTGTATATTTTCTGGGACTTTGTTTTAATAGCGTATATATTGCCCCGAGAATGAACATACTGCCAATTTTACTGACTTGTGTTTGTTCCTAGTGTTTACAGAGTGTATATCACTTTTTTACTAAAACTACTCGTACCTTTGTTTTTGCGAACATGCATTAAATTTTCGTAAATATACTGAGAGGCCAAAGTAAATATGTTTATTGCTTAAATTTTTTCTTTTAGAGACTCTCTCGGTTTTAGGTTGTAAATACTCTAATGGCCCTTTTCTGCAAACAATTTTTTTTTAAATCACTGCAATTCCCCTTTCCCCAACAAGCCGTTTTCCGAAAATGCTTTAGCACCATAGACCACATACATACCCTTCGGCTAATTCTACAGAAGTCCGAGGAGTACAATTTGCCACTATATCTGCCGTATGTGGACTATGAAAAAGCATTTGATTCTGTCGAAATTTGGGCGGTGCTACAGTCCCTTCAGCGGTGCCAAGTTTACCGTCGGAATATCGAAGTGCTGCAGTGCTTGTACAGTAGGGCTATGATGGCTATCCGAGTACAGAACCAGAGTACGAAACCTATCCAATTGCAGAAAGGTGTAAGACAGAGTGACGTTATATCCCCGAAACTTCACCGCTACATTGGAAGACGTTTTCAAGCTTCTGGACTGGAAAGGATTCGGTATTAACATCAATGGCGAGTACATCATTCACCTTTGATTTGCCGACGATATAGTCCTTATGGCAGAATCGCTGGAAGACCTAAGCACTATGCTCAATGACCTCAATAGTGTCTCCCAACGGATAGGTCTTAAGATGAACATGGACAAAACAAAGATCACGTTAAATGTCTTTCAGTAGTTTAGTACTTTCAGTAAGTTTCAAGTTAATGGCCACGTAAAATAAAATGTTAACTGTACAGAGGGTTTAAGGGTTGAAATTTCAATAACCCTTTTTTACTGGATATGTACGTGATAAAATACAGCTTAACAAACTTCAGATTTCTACGTCTAGAGGTTTGGTCTGTGTATTGATAGATGACTCATCTCATAACGTCACTCAGGACATTCTCTTTTGTATATATTTAATATTTATGTCAAACTTTTGCAATGAAAATATAATAATATTCAAGCAACATTCAAGTCATGATAAGTCTGTTTTTAATGTAATTTTGAGAATGAGGGTAAAAACATAAAAGAAAATACGAAATAATGGAGGTAGAACTGTAATCTCCCACCCGTTCTAGCAGTATAAAGTTTTGCACAGACGACTAAGAGGGATATCCTTTTCACCAATGACATTCCCATCCCATCATATGGTGTTCAGCTCTCCCTCTTTGCAGACAACACTGCACTCTATTGTAAAGATATCTCACTACCTTTCATACGGAACAAGACCCAAAAGTCAGTCCAAAAATGACGTATCGATGTGAACCCGGAGAAGAGCTACGCCGTTCACTTCGATCATAAACGACGCCGCCTCACTGCCATTTCGCCAATCCATATGCTAGGGACTCCTGTCCTCTGGCATACGACCGCCAAATATTAAGATGTCACCCTTGACACGAGGCTCACCTTCGGGCACCATGTGAAGTGAGTAACCCGAAGCGCACTATTCTATATGAGTAGGCTCAACAATATGCTGGGCCCACACAGTAATATGTCCCTCCGTAACATGCGAACCCTTTATAAAGTCTGTATCAGACCAGTTATGACTTACGTGGGCCCCATATTTGCTCACGCTAACCCCAATATCCTTAACGAACTTCAAATATTTGAAAGCAACTTTTGTCGTCAGGCTACGAACGCACACTGGTACGTCCGTATAGCCGACCTCCATCGAGACTTAGAGCTCCCCACAGTCAAGCAATTTCTAAAAACACTCTCTGAAAACTTCTTCAAAGCCTCAGAGTCTCACTTTAATCATTTCATTCGTGAGACAGTTTCTTATTCAGCTCCACTCCCCTCTTGCTATAGAGTCCGAAGGCCGAGAAACTCTCTCATAGACCTCCCAAACAAGCTTTTGGCCGACCTAAACCGCCTCATGGCAGCTCAGGCTGAATCTTCTCCCTACGCCCTTAATTTGCTTTAATTAGGCTCCACTCTCAGCGGTTCCTCGCCGCCTGCGCTTACGATTCGATAGAAAGGCCACAAAAGCCAATGCCAGTACACAGGTGGTGTTTAGTGGGTAGGCACTTAGATTTTCGCAGTGAGTCCCATATAACCACGACATCCGGCTGTCATGATATGCTGAGAGCATTCACCGCCTCCCTTCCTCACTTCCCGGATGGTAGCACTTTCCTGTCTGTAATTCTTTGAGTGTCACTGTCGTTACTACGCCCGTTGGGTTATTCTACTAGTGTATGCAAGGAAGATCGTGTTTCTGAGAGGCTGCCTTGTGTTACATTGGGTAGTGTTGCTGTTGGTTTGCATACTTTGATGTTATCGTGTAATTGGGCCCTCCGCGTTGCTCCGGTGTGTATTTGTAGCAAGAGCGTATTACGGTCCGCTATGCTGAATGGTGCAGTGCGCTATTTTGTTGAAAATAGTGATCGAGAGCAAGTTGAGCATCCGCTCTCACTCCTTTGTTATTTTGGCAATTGACCTCCAGAATGTTTTCTGATAGTAAGGAGGGGTTGTTATCGGGTTGTGTTCTTAAATAATTATGAGAATAATTTCTTACACCAAAAGTGGAATAGTTGCTAAGAGTAAATTAGTTTTAAAATTAAAATAAATATTATTGAAAAAGGTACACATGTTTGGTAAAAACACGAAGACGAAGTTTCACTTAATGAGAACGATTGAAAGTAAAAATTATAATGTTAATGTGTTTCGTGTGCTGAATGTACCGGAAAATATTTTTACTTGTAACGAAATATTCCGTCTTGGAGCTCAGAGGTGATATTTATATTTAGATTTTAATTCTTCGAGAATTGATGTAGGTATCTATAGGCAACAACATTGTCTGTTGGGATTATATAGTGGTGGACATTTAAGTGTCGTGTACGCATTTGTCACCATTATGCTAAAAATATAACTAATTAAAATAAATATATTTTAATTTTTCATTTTAATTAATATTTTTAAAGAAGGTGTAGAGTATAAGAAAATGGTTTTCTTTATATTTTCCGAAATTCCATGAGCAAAGTACACGAGAAATGCCATTTAGTTTACTGGTAGCTGATAACTCTAGAACGTCCTTTTGAATAAATCGTTGATGAAAATTATATATGTAATGTATTAAGTTAGATTAAGATGGTTATCTTAATTAAAGCAAACCTTCAGTCTAATTATCGTATATATTACCAAATATTGGTCAATAGTAAAGCTACGTAAGTGCGCTTTAACAGATATGGCTGAATCACCACTTTTTATCAGGTTGGATAGTAGTTTAACACAACATTCGTTAACGGTCTTGCAAAAACCCAACAACGCAGACATTATACGCGCAAAACGTCATACTTATAGATATCATATGAACACATAAAGGTGGGTACTGACGGATGCTACGAGGCGTATTGTACCATACGCTGCGAACATGATACGTTACGTTGTGTTTTATAAAATTCGTCTAACACGCTCGATTTGAACTCTTTGATCGCCCGTGCTCCAGATTCGTTGCCACTCGTAGTCCAGATGCCTGATGACGAAGTTGTATTGGTATCTTTGATGAAATACAGAGTTTTATCTTTGTCCCACACCATATTTTTACCAAAAAATAATCACAACTAATAAACTAAAGGCCCGGAGTAACTAGAATCAACGTCTGTGCCATGTGCGAACGTGACTATTCGCTGCTACTTACTGAGTGAAGTACGTAACACTCAAAGGATTTGCTAAAAACCCGACACTTGGGGTGGCCTTGTTTCCCCGTACTGACTGCACGAACGCTTGCTGTGTAGCACGTTACATTACGCCCCGTAACGCCGGTCAGTACCTACCTTAAGATTTTACCAATCCGAAAAAAAAACATGTGAATGTTGGTAATTAATAAATGTAAGTATGGAATCGAATACGGGTAAGTAAACACAAGTGAATACTACGGTTTCTTTAGTTGTGAGTGTACTTCAGGCACAAATATATTTTTATTTTATGCGTGACGTTTTCTAAAAAAATCTGGAATATAAGCGCTCGTGATTGAAATCGGGCAATTGCAAGATTTAGGCATTATATATTTAACAGCAAATTTATGACAAACATTCGCAATATTTGAAAACATAGTTTTTATTCTTAAAAGACCAATTATATAAGACATTTAAGTTGGTTGTCTCAAAATCTGGACACAACAGAAGTCTGAAAAAGTATTCGCATGATATATAAATATAATATAATATAGCTTCATTACGAAACAAAATAAAAAAATGAGTAAAGTCCATCATGACGAATTGAGGCTGTGCGGCGAGCTCTACCTTGTCCCCAAAATACTCTCTGCAATAAAGCAGCCCATGGCATGTGGTACATTTTTTTTTATAAGATAAGGGTGACAAACGAGCACACAGTCCACCTGATGGGAAGTGGTTTCTGCGGCCCATAGACATCTACATCTATCCTCTATTACAAATCAAAATGTAGATGCGTTGTCACCCGTGAGGACTAAGATGGAATGCCTCATTCCCAGTAAAAAGGGCCTCTGGCCACCTGCACTCACCAAGCGAAACGCAGAGGTAAACCTCTACTTCACGCTGGTTTTCTGTGAGTTCGTGGTACCACCCCGGATCGAGCCGGCCCATCCGTGCGACAGCAAAAGCTGCCGCGTGGCTCTACCACTGTTAAAAGTTTATTACTTAACTTTAATAATATTGTTACTCTTAGGTAAAATTAAGGGATAAGTTTTTTGTAACACAATAAATGCCTATATAAGAATTTCCGTTTTCTTAAAAAAAATGTTTTCACTTTTAACGCTCAGTTAGTATTAAATAAGTCAGATTTATAATTCACTCCAATGTCGGGTTTGGTAAAATTCGTTTCCAATATCCGCTGCCTTTCTCAAGCATGTTTGTTTTACACAAGGCTGTATACTTTTATGTTTTTTTATTAAACTGAAGTGATATACGAACTTACAGTCCACTTGACATACGAACTTACACACACAATGGACTGCATTAGTAAGTGGCTAGTGCAGTCCATTAACGAAGGCACAGATTACCTCTGAGAACTAGGATGGAATATTTCACAGCCTGTAATTAAACCCGTTCGTTTATTTTTTCAAACCAGCAGTTAGTATTATTAAACTGATAAAAGTTTTTTGTTAACGTGGTAGAGCCATGCTGCAGCTATATTAGTAGTATAGTTGTAGCACGAATGGGTCGGCTCGACTGGGGAAGGACCGCGCTTTCACAGAAAACCAGCATAAAATAGCAGCTTAACGCTGCTGTGTTTCGTATGGTGAGTGTAGAGAACCGGAGACCCTTTTTACTGGCAAAGAGGCATTCCATCTTGGTCCTCACGGGTGACAACGCATCTGCATTTTGAGTTTTTATTGATGATAGATGTAGATGTCTATGGGTCGCAGTAGCCGCTTGCCATCAGGTGGACTGTGTGTGTGCTCGTTTGTCACCCTATCCTATAAAAAAAAATCTTAAACTCTTTTTGCGTAGAACTAGAACTAAATATAAGTCGAGTCTCATTATATCGTATTTGCTGTTGAAAAGTAAATCTTTGAAAAATAACAATTTAAAAGTCAGTACTAAGCACTAATACTCTAGGCTTAAAAGTTACTAACAAATACAGAGTTTCAATTTGATAAGTTCTACACTTAAAATGTTTTCTTTCCGTATTCATTCACTAGCTTTTAGCCCCGCGGTGTTACCCGCGTCGAAGTTCTTACGTACAGAATACTAAACTAGAGTCAATCCACGGTTATTATGAGATCGCATAATAATATTGAGATTGGGGAGGCTCAGGCTATCATATGGAAGCTTTTTCGTATTTCAGAATTATAACGATATGGGATTTTAAATTACAACTTAAAGCCTTTGAACAGTGAAAACAGCTCTTACATTATTTTTCTTCGTACTCCAGTGCATTCATCCTCCTTCTTCAATAAACCATTTTCTGTAACAGATGTTCGCGTATAGAATTCCTTTTTTTTCTTTGTCTCCTCATATGCGTCGTGCTGCATGCCTTTTTTCTTCATAAATCTACTCAAACCATATTACTCCAAACCCTAATAATTCCCATCATACTTCCCGTCCTTTCTAGTGTCTATTCCACTTTCCTGAACTGTCATCTTCATGTGTTTTTATTTTTTTTTAACTTATTTGTACAATTTATTTATACATTTCATTCTAGCCATTCGATGTAAACAATTCTTTGCATTATAAAGTTATCTGGAAAAAATCGCTTCCAGAACTAAGATACTGCCTATTGCACCTTCTTTAAAATATTCATTGATAGGAAGCTACATAAAAACAATTTACTATTTCACAAAAGTATTTATCCCCTATTTTTCCTCCTTAGGGGTGAAGTAACCAAAAGCCCTTAAACACGTTACTTAGCTTTTAATTCTAAATTTATTGCTGAATTTGGAATAGCTTTCATCCTTAATTTTACTCTCTTAAGGGTAGAATTGTCAAAAATACTGAAACACGTTTGTTTATGAAGACACAAATTTGATAAACCCCTAATCCCCGTAACAAATTTATTTAAAGAAAAACACAAAATTTGTATTTATTTATTATATTTACTGGGTGTTTTCAGTAAGTTTCGAGTCAGTCTCATAGTAAAATAAAAAGTTTCATTCAAACTGTAACATTCAAGCTATTGACCAAATTTCAGGCCTACCTTTAACAATACTTTTAACTTAACTACTTACCTACTACTTTACTAAATTACTTACCTTTAACAATTTGGGGTGTACGTATATTAATACAATATTTATCGTAAAAACTTTTGCACCCTCGTTTTAAAACCTTAAAAAGTTTTTAAAATAATAAAAAAGAAAATAAAGTATTATTTCTATTAAAGAGTATTTGCGCTAGTTTTTTTAGTTAAACAGTACATTTATCATTTTTTCATACAAATATGAACACCTGGCGTCCCCGTAAGGGTTTGTTATGAAAAACGCAAAACAAGTGTTCTTTTATTTTAAGTACAAAGCACTTTAAGTAAATTTCCTGACGAGCAGCCTGTAAAATAAAACGTGTCATATACCCATTGTACCCTCTTGGGGGTTGAATTTTCAAAAATCTTTTCTGAGTGGATGCATTCGTCATAAAAGACCTTCAGATTTCTACTTCAAGCGGTTAATAAGACAGAGTTGTTAAGGGGAGGTTATCCCAGACCTGTAGGCAATTATAACGATTTCCCAGGTCACGCCATTTAGCGCGACGCACGACGTATTTATTCACGATGCGGAGCGAATCTAGATACTCCATGCGGACTCTGTGCGGTAATTACACGCCATAGTAGAAATATTTGCAGTAGATCAACTGAATTGAATACTATAATAATTGAATTGATTATTTTCTCCTTTGGTAGGATTTCTTTATTTTGTCTGATTAACATTTTATTATTTAGTAGTTTCCTTTTATTATTGCATAAAATGTACATATTGTTGGGAATGAAGGTAAAAAAATAAATAAAAGGAAATACGAACAAATGAAGGTAGAATGGTCATCTCCCATTTGTTTTAGGAGTATAAAGTATCACACAGGTGACTAAGAGGCATCAGTCTGTAATTCTAAACTTTCGTTACTATGCCCGTTGGGGTATTCTACTAGTGTAGGCAAGGAAGGTGGTGTTGCTGAGAGGCTGCCCTGTGTACATTGAGATGGGTAGTGATGCTGTTGGTTTACATACTTTGGTATTATCATGTAATTGGAGTCATGATAGTAAGCAGGGTTTATTAACGAGTAGTGTTCTTTTATTCAAATACTTTTGAGAATAATTTCTAAAATCAGAAGTGGAATAGTTTTTTACATCAGAAGTGGGATTAAAACTTTTCTTGGAGCTCAACATTTTAGTTTCCTACATCAGAATTGGGATAGTCGCTGTTACCGTCCACATATAATCTTCGAATAGTGCGAGGTTATTACGTTGGTGAAACACTATGATACTCCCCGCGTCACAAATGGATCACCTTTATTTTTATATTAAATGTCGTAATGAAATTTGCCGCCTTATTTACGACATTGACATACCATTAAAGTGTAAAGTAAAAGTATAAAGTGAAATGATTTAAGCCAATTAAGACTTTTTGTTCGATTTATATTAAAAGTACCCGCAAGTACTTTCATTGTTTCTTCACGTACCCAAATATGTTGACAAATGTTGAAAGTAATGTTTAAGGCACCGTCATGAGCTTTAGTTTTGCATTCAGTGAAAACTTAACTTTTTTGTGTTTTGTTATAACTGATAAATCGTGCGAAATATGATTTATCTGGTTTACATTTTAAAGTTAGAAAGGCGATGTACTAAAATGAAGGCTTAACTTTAACGTGCTATGAAATGAAAGAAAAAATAAGTAGACTTTTCTATTCTAATGGGTTGATAAGTGTTACAGTTTACTCCTAACAATCGACGGCTGATTGGACATGGTCAAGTGCGTGGGCGAGCTTTAGTGAGATTGAGGCTACATCGCTTCAGCCTGTGACTTCTCGGTGAATCTAATGGCAGGACGGCTCAAGCGGCCGCCGAGCACATGGTGCTTTGGCGCGGCAAATGGACATCTGATGCTTGATCAGCTTTCTTGGCAAGCGGCGAGCCATGTTACGCGGATATCTATCCGACCGAGACGACTTAATAACAAGTACAGGACCAGAGTACGAAACCTATCCAACTGCAGAGAGGTGTAAGACAGGGTGACGTTATATCCCCAAACCTCTTCACCGCTACATTGGAAGACATTTTCAAGCTAATAGGTTGGAAAGGATACAGTATTTACACCAATGACGTGTTTGATTTGCCGACGATATAGTCCTTATGGCAAAATCGCTGGAGAACCTAAGCACTATACTCATTGACCTCAATAGTGCCTCCCAACGGATAGGTCTTAAGATGAACATGGACAAAACAAAGATCATGTTTAATGTCCATGTCACACCTATGCCGGTAGTTGTTGGGAGCACTAAGCTCGAAGTTGTTGACGAGTATGTTTACCTGGGGCAAATAGTCCGACTAGGTAAGTCCAACTTCGACCGAGAGGTCAATCGACGGATTCAACTCGGCTGGGCAGCGTTCGGGAAACTACGACACATCTTCTCATCAGGTGTACTTTAAAACTTGACAACAAGACTGTACAATCGGTGCGTGTTTCCAGTGATTACTTATGGAACTGAGACGTGGTCTAACCTCAACGACGTCCGGTTGGACCACAGAAGACAATTACTCTCTACCGAGAGGTCTTGACACTAAGCGCGAGGCGCGGTTCTCCATGCGTGAGTAATTTTTAATTGTTAACAAAAATATTAATTTTATAAATATAATCCATTTTAATACGCTTGATAATACGATTACCTTTAATTCATGTATAAATAAATTTCGTATTGTAATTACGATGTGCAACGAAAAAAGCTTCAAGGACACTTTTGCTGATTTTGCAAAGCAAAGTACTATATATCGTGTTTTGAACCTTTAATATGAATCAATAAAGGTTGTATCTGTGACATGTATTTTTAAGTAATTTGACTATTCAAAGTAAATTTTACCGGAGCCAATAGGGGGATAACCCGTCGCTACGACCAGTGCAAATATGAGCTAAATGTACACACGTACAAAATATCTATCTACATTTACATAAAATTGAATTGTTTATTGCTAATATTGAAATAATTGCCTTTCAATGACTTAATGGGGTTATTTATATGCTATTAAAATATGAATAAACATTTAAAAAAATTGTCTGTCTGTCTGTCCGGGCTGATTTTCAAAATGGCTGACCTGATTGTAATGAAACTTTACGAACAGGTAGAGAGTAATGTCAGATGAGATCTAGGCTATATTTTATCCAAAAAACTTTTGCGATATTGAGAATTTTTGCGATATCGAAAAATAGATAATACAAATAGACACTATAACGTGAACATGAAAAAAACAATAGTACGAAATATCTACCGAAAATCATTACAGTCCATTATAACTTTACCGCTGTACAATTGTTTCCACTTTTTATTAATTCAAAGTAAGGTTTTAAGTGAAATCAGTCGTCACGCAAACACGTAGTTATTGAAACTATCTACTTTGTTAGTGTTTATGGTAGCATAACTATTATAAACACAAACAGGGATTTGATCAGCATTTCATATTTAAAGTTCATTATAATATTTAACTTGTATTAAGATTGTCATACTATACTTTAATAAAAAAAAAACTGGAAAAATGTTAATGAATGCAAAATGATAAAGCGACAGAAATATGCAACAGAATTTGAAAATGATGTTATATAATAAATATATACAAAGTTAAAAATATGTGTCAAAATATTAAGACGAAATTTATAAAGAAATTAGGGCGATAAACAAGCACAAAGCCCACCTGATAGTAAGGGTATGTCTTTATTTAAAATATTGCATTAAACCATATTAAAACAAAACATTGAGGTCACTGTCATAAAATAAATTTAAAGTATTTATATCTAAAGTGAACTTGTGTGAACAATGAAAACCTTTTGTCTATGACGAGAAATATTGCAACAAGTAGGGTTCTTTCTTGCTGAAGAATCCGTATCGTCATCATCATCATTACTACAGCCTATCAAAGTTCACAAAAAGTGGGCAATGGGTTTGCCTTAAGGCATTTCGTCATTAATTCCAATTTTAAGTGCTTATTTACTACGTGCTCAGCAGTAAAGGAAAAAATCGTGAGGAAACATGCATATCTCTGAAATGAGAAAAAAATATATTTCAAAGACATGTGAAGTTCGCCGACACTTCCTTGCCCTAAAACCGTCTCAGAAATGAGAGGAGGCCTGTGTTCAGCAGTGGGACGTATATAGGTTGTAACTTTTACTTTTGATTATAAATTTATAAACACCGGTTCAAGTAATGTAACACAAAACAATTTTCTATAATTCGTGAATTAAATATTGCTTAATGTCATTCCTATAGAAATAAACATTTTTTGATTTTTTATTTTTTGAAATATTATAGAACAATTATTTGTTTCTGAAGTAATGGGTAAGCTTTTGATGTTTATGACAATGATAATGATGTTGATGACGATAAATCTTAATCATAAATTATTTACGACTTTATAGTTTAAAATTTTTTAGTTTCTATAAAAAGTTTATATACATATTGAAACCTCTTTTATTCTATTTTTAAAATTTCAAAATGTAAATAAAAAACACACATGAAAAAACAAAATATGGCGGAAAATTGTTAGTAATTCTTTACGTCAAGGATAATTAAAATTGTTCTACTGGTATTAATTAATGAAAAGGGACTAGACCTTTTTTACTTTTTTTATTTAACGTGCCGTGTGAGCTTTAACAGTCATGTTACGTCGCTTTAGTCGAGATGAAATGTTACAAGCCATAGGCATATTAGAAAATGGTGCTATTCAATACATCAGCCAAAACATGATATCAAGGTTGTGGTCTCGTTATTGCAGTACTGGGGATGTGGCTAAACAGCTCACGCGTAGATATCGTATTTCAACGCTGAGAGAGGATCGATTTCTCTAAATGACTGCCAAAAGATAATCCAATATCACAGCTATGCATCTACTACAAAGGCTCCAGGAGGAGCACCAGCTGCTGGTAAGCGACCAAACCGTGCGAAAGAGGTTGCATGAAGTTGTTCTTCATGCTCGAAGAGCGTCTTCGTGTTCCAGCATAGCAACGTCGCAATCGCGGTTGGCGGCTTTCGTGGGCTCGGGGGCATTTACCTTGGAGTGACAAGCTCCAAGGAGAGTTAGCCGTCTATGGCACCCTCAGGAGGTACACTCATACCAAGGCGGGACAATCGTGGCGTGGGCAGGAATTCATCTTGGCAGACGAACACAACTCGTTTGGATTCAAGGCAGCATTACTACAAAAAATACCACGAGCGAGTAGAGCCTGTTATTGTCCCACACATAATCCGAATGGGCCAGGAGTTTCTACTCATGGACGATAGTGCTCCTTCCTATAGTGCGCGGCTGGTAACAGCCGCTCTTTGAGATCACGATATTCAAGTTTTGGATTGGCCTGCACTGTTGCCCGACTTAAGCCATATCGAGCATGCCTGGGACATGTTACATCGGAAAACTTTGAAAGATTTCCCGCCAAATTTGACGACGGAACAACAACTTTACGAACACTTGCCAAAAACATGAGATCTCATACCGACATTGACAATATAATTTTTAATTTTGATGAACAATCGATGTAGATGTGTAATCAATTTAAGAGGTGGCAACACTGATTAAAAAAAATAGATTTTATAAGATTTTTCAATTTGATTAAAGTTAATAGTTTTATAAGGAGAAATGAAGTTTTTTTATCATACTAATTTTCTACGGCGATTCAAAAAATTACATTTTTTTTTAAAACAAAAAATACAAAATCTTTTTTATTTCTAATTAAAGAGAGGAGTCACAGACAAGGTTGACTATATCTTGAAGTGTGCTTCCATTAAAACATACTTCAAGCCGCCGAAGAAGATTAGTCAATTTTTACCATTCGTCATGTGTCATATCCCTCTACAAGATGCAGGAGTGCACAAGCTGGATTGTGAATGCGGTCTCTCTTAAATAGGACAAATAAAAGGATCTATTAAAACACGCGTGAAAGAACATATAGCTGACTAGAAGCACCAACGTACCGGGAAGTCTGCGGTGTGTGGACATGTTCACATATCGTCCCCGCCATTACATTACAAGGATGATTCGCGAGGTTATTGAAATTTAAAACATCCTAATTTCAATAGAGAAGATGGATGGGTGCTGCCATCTGCTTGGTATCCTATAATTAATAAAATTAAATTTAAACCCAAGCATACCACTCCAAGACTTCAAGATACTGTAAGCTCATTCTGCGTAGATCGGACCAAAAATTAATATTCAAAATTTGAAGGTAGCCGGGCTTAGCTATGACATGGGGACGTAAAAAATCTCAGTCCCCCTCGTGACCATGGGTGTTGTAAAACAACCGAAACGTCGGGAATTAAAAAGTTAAATGATAGAAAAAAACCGTAAAAATTAGTTACATTTGATATTACACTTATTTTGGTTTTTTTTTTTATAAAATATAAATTTTAAACATCATTCACATCAAGATAGGCCGTGATAGCTCAGAGGCTAAGCGCTTGTAGTCATTATTATAGTACGCGAACTACCCAGATTCGACCCGCGTCGGCAATAACGAAATTGTTAATTGCAATTTTACAATGCTGATTTACATACCTGTAGACATTTCCTTGCCCTAAAACCCTCTCAGAAAGGAGAGAAGGCTTGTACCCAGCAGTGGAACATATTTAGATCGTAACTTTAACTTTAACTTTTTAACTTTACATCAAGACTTAAATTTATAGGCATATGGAAAATATGCAGTAACATTTTTTTAGCGATATCAAAATTTTAAATACACCAATTGAAAGAGCAGTAAGTTCTCAGTCGAACAAAATGTAATAGGTCTTTACCTATGAAATTGCCGTTCTGCAGTAGTGTCATATGTTTAATAAAGTACTGGCCATTTCAAATCACAAACATTTTTGTTTGGCTAAGAATTATAATTTCAAATTAATTTAATTTTTAAAAAACATGGAAACCTTTTTTCTAAATTACTCACTTATTTATTGATTACCGTAATGTTTTCATCGCATTTGAATCTTTTTCGTTGTAATGGATAAGTTAAAAATACGAGTAATTATGGAATATGAGTACCGTCACGGCAGAACACAACATTAATGACGTTTACGTAACGAATACTACAAATAAACTCACCTCTCACTTCCGTTCTTGAAATTTCGACCTGAAAAATGAACCCCGTGGTCTTCCAAAAACTTTCTTCGACAATGACGACTTTAAAGCGATAGTGGAAGTTGATGATACTCAATCTACGTCTGAATTAGCAGCAGTTTTCGACGTTAGCATCAAAACAATATTGGTTAACTTGCGTCAAATTGGCAAGGTAAAAAATCTTGCCAAATTCTGCCCATGAACTCAATGATCGCCAGCGCGAAGTACTCGTCGGGACGTGCTTTGCACTGCTCAACAGACACATAAACGAAGGAATTTTGAACCGCATTGTTACTTGCGATGAAAAATGGATTGATGGATGGAAGCGTTCAGCAAGTTGGTTGGATACTAGTTCAGTACCTAAACAATGCCCTAAACGAAAACTTACACCTAAAAGAGTGTTAACTGTTTGGTGGTCTAGCGCCGATGTGATTCATCACAGCGTCTTACCAATAGGGATGAGCATTACTGCCGATGTGTACTGTGAAGAACTGAACACAATGATGGAGAAGCTCGTATGTCTCCAACCAGCTTTGATCAATCGCTCGTCCCCGCTGCTTCTGCACAACAAAGCGCGATCTCATACTTCACAACAGATGGTCTCCTACTCTCCTAGTTAAAAGAGCTGAGGTTGGAAGATCTCCTTGATTCGCTGTCCTCACCAGACCTTGCACCTACAGACTTCAACTTTTTGCATAATTTGAATAACTTTTTGTCAAGAAATAAATTTAATACCCAAGAGACAGTACAAAATGCCTTTGAAAAATTTGTCCAGCTGATTTTTTCAAGAAGGCCATAAATAAATTAATACGAAGTTGGCAAAGATGTATCGATTGTGTGAGTCCGAAGAATTTCCCATAGCACTCCCCGTAGTAAATTCGATAGAAAATGCAAAGGGATGCAACATCCCTACGCAGTACCAGTGTATCGAGCCGAGTAGAAAGAACTTGGGTCTGTGTCGGCATTACCGCCATGGGACCTATAGAAGCACTCGTAGACGCGGTGATGGTCGTCGCTGTCTACGCGCAGCTATAGGATGGACAGGTCCGTACCTTCAAGACTGCCTAGGCGTCTAAAACCGATGTCCTCTCTGACGTATACGCAAACTCCAGACTGGGGCACAAAGGAGTGTTCTAATTTGTACCCCGGGTAGGAAAGATATGAAGTGTCAGCTGAAGTGGACACCTGAGTCTTGGTTTAAAAGAGCAAGGCTGGCTTCGCTGTCTCTATATGCTAATGGACAGCGTTAAGGTTGGAATGAAGTCCCCCTGATGTTGCAAAAATTCACGGATAGCGTGACAGGGGTCGCCTCGGACTTATTGCTCCGCTTGCCCCGAGCAATATTAGTCGCGTGCGGGATTATAAGACTGTCAAGGCATCAAGAACAGATGTCCTCTCTGACGTATGCGCAAACTTCCGAAGCACATAGGAGTATTCTCATTTGTACCCCGTTTAAGAGAGATACAAAGTATTAGCCGAAAAGGACACCTGCGTCTCGGTCAGAATGAGCAAAGTTGGCTTCGCCGTCTGGGGATGGTAGTGGACGACGTTTAGGTTCGACTGAAGTCCCCTGATGTTGCAGAAATTCACGGATAGCGTCGCAGGGGTCGCCTTGGTGTTGTTGCTCAGTTTGTCCCGAGCAGCTATTGTTTTGAGCGGAATATTGCCCCCCCAGAATACGCGAGACAGTTTGAGCACCAACGCTCAGCGTGGTGCTCAGACAGAGCTGAGTAGTTTGGTCGCGGATGCTCAGCGAGGGATTCTCCAGGGGTGCTGGTGGTAATGATGTGGGGGGGGGGGCGAATTGAGCCCCTGCACTCACCAAGCAGAACGCAGAGGTAAACTCTACTTCACGCTGGTATACTCTGAGGTCGTGGTATCACCCTGGTTCGAGCCGACCCATCCGTGCGACAGCACAAGCTGCCGCGTGGCTCTACCACTGCTAAACTTATGTTAGTGTAAATACTTAAGTAAGTTAATGTAAAAACTACTTTAATTATGACGATGTAAATAATGCTCTATCGAAATTAGTACATTGGTTTAACGCTAACAGTTTGCTCTTAAACGGCAATAAGACAAAATGTATCAAATATTACAATTCCTAATGTATAACATTCTAAAACCAATGTGCTCTTAAATAGGGAGGAGTTGAGTCTTGTGAGTACCACTGTTTTTCTTGGTATTACTATTGACGCGAATCTTCAATGGGACCTCCATATATCTAAGTTAGGAAGCAGACTTATTTCTGCAGCATATACTGTAAGAAAGATTAGTAGTTACTCTCATAGCGTAATGTCTTATGGAATTTTGCTATAGGGTAATGCGACTGATATTGAAGCTATATTTGTTTTGCAAAAGAGAGCAGTACGGGCGATTTATAACCTAAATTGTAAAGAGTCCCTCAGATTTTTTTAAAATTTAATAAACATATTAACTTTGGCATCGCAATATATTTATGAACATGTAATGTATGCACATAAAAACATAAATAGCTTTAATAAGAATAAGGATGTTCATACTTTAAACACTAGGAACAAACATAAGCTTGTAGTGCCAGGTACTAGACTCCACAGAATTAGTAATTCATTTATGGGGTAATGTATACGTTTTTACAACAAAATCCTAGAACATGTTCAAAGTTTGTCAATAAACAAGTTTAAAATTTTATTAAAGGAAAACTGTACAAAAAAGGGTTATTATAATTTATCATATCATATCATATCATATCAAGGAATACATGAATGAAAATAACCCCTGGGAATAAGGTAATCGCCACCATGCTGGTTCTATGAAAATTCATTTAAAATTGCATAAGCAAAATTATTGTTAAGTGAAATTATGTTTAAAAAAAATCCCGCTGGGTTTCTTGCTGGTTCTACCCAGGACAGAGGTATTTTCCGAATCAGTGGTAAATAAAAAAATGACTTTCTATAAGTATTAATTAATAATCAATAATGTATAAAAATCATTCTATTCTATTCTATTCTATTCTAAAAGTTAAAATTAGCCGGCTAAAACTTTAGTTTTAGTACAGCTGGGTAGGTTTTGAGCGTAGGCTATTATTATTTTGAGTTGTTATCAAGAAGATGATGCTACCTATCTCCTGGTTTATTTCGTTCTGTCATTCAAAACCAAAAATAAGTAAAGCTGGCTAATCTTAAGTTTATTATTTATACTAATATTAGCCTTATCATATAGGTCGTTTGTGTTGAAATGTTCCTTACGTTACTTCATATTTCCGGTATCGATACACAAAAGAGCATGTAAACTAAATTTAAAATATAAAATACCGATAGCTTATAAACGTCGTTCACGCAAAGTCCCATTTATTGAGAAATATCAGAAGACAAGTTGAAGGAAACATTTCTGCAATAGTGTTCTCATGAATAAATCGATCTCCTTTGAGATGCGCGAAATATTCAGGATGAAATTTTTCTGAAAATTTAAATCTGCTTGTGAGATCATGCTTTCAAGAAACTTTTACGAAACATAAGCTTTAAAGTTGATAATCGTGCAATTAAGTGCAAAATTAAGCAAAATTTAGTCAGGAATACTTTTTCATTTCCCATTCGTGAATTCTACTTGGCTTGAAAAGAAAATTTATTGAACTTGTATTCGTCTTTTTCTTTCAAATTTAATGTTATATTATAAAACAAGTAACACCCTGACGAGTTGCTCTAGTACGAAAAATTCAAACGCTTCACATATTTTTGCAATATTTTTAACTTTTTATTTATGAAAATCTCCTCAAAATTATTTCACTCATCCCTAAGCAGCTGCCGATTTATCATTTCAAATAACATTTAACAATTTCGATGGTGCCGACATGGATCTTATTCAGGTGGCATTATTCAGGAGTTTGATATGTCGTAAATTAAAATATATTGGTAAATCCAATTGGGCATACCATAAGCGCATTAAAAAAATTACGTATAACATGATTATACGGAATTATTAAAGTAGTTTAAATACATTTCGACAGCACTATCGGCTTCAACACCCTCGAAAACCATGAAAATGACACCCATGATGAAAAAATTGATACCTATTGCAGCCGCCATCTTGGATTTACATTTCGACAGCACTATCGGCTTCAACACCCTCGAAAACCATGAAAATGACACCCGAGATAAAAAATTGGTACCAACTTCAGCCGCCATCTTGGATTTACATTTCGTCAGCACTATCGGATTCAACACCCTCGAAAACTATGAAAATGACACCCAAGATGAAAAACTTGATATCTATTGCAGCCGCCACCTTGGATTTACATTTCGACAGCATTATCGGCATCAGCACCCCCGAAAACCATGAAAATGACACCAATGATGAAAAAATTTATATCTATTGCAGCCGCCATCTTGGATTTACATTTCGATAGCACTATCGGCTTCAACACCCTCGGAAACCATGAAAATGACACCCATGATGAAAAAATTGGTACCTACTTCAGCCGCCATCTTGGATTTACATTTCGACAGCACTATCGGCTTCAACACCCTCGAAATGCCATGAAAATGACACCCATGATAAAAAAATTGATACCCATTGCAGCCGCCACCTTGGATTTACATTTCGACAACCCTATCGGCTTCACTCTCTCGAAAACCATGAAAATGACACCCATGATGAAAAAATTGATACCTTTTGCAGCCGCCATCTTGGATTTACATTTTGACAGCACTATCGGTTTCAACACCCTCGAAAACCATGAAAATGACACCCAAGATGAAAAAATTGATATATTTTGCAGCCGCCATCTTGGATTTACATTTTGTCAGCACTATCGGCTTCAACACCCTCGAAAACCATGAAAATGACACCCATGATGAATAAATTGGTACCTAATTCAGCCGCCATCTTGGATTTACATTTCGACAGCACTATCAGCTTCAACACCCTCGAAAACCATGAAAATGACACCCGAGATAAAAAAAATTGGTACCAACTTCAGCCGCCATCTTGGATTTACATTTCGACAGCACTATCGGCTTCAGCACCCTCGAAAACCATGAAAATTACACCCATGATGAAAAAATTGATACCTATTGCGGCCGCCATCTTGGATTTACATTTCGACAACCCTATCGGTTTCGACACCCTCGAAAAGCATGAAAATGTCACCCATGACAAAAAAAATTATACTACTTACTTTTAGTACGTACTACTATTATTTATTCTGTGTTTTTAAATATTGTAATAAAAAAATCTCTTATTATTATTATAATCAAGTATTTAAGAAATTTGCTTATTCGAATATTGTGTATTTGTACAGCGATCTTTTTGAGCCGCTGCAAATAACCGAAACAATGTCCACTCACGACGGCGACTGACGCCGAACTGAGTGATGAGTAAACTACTAGTCTGTGGCTGTAGCTCCCCATTTACAGAAATAATTTTAAAACAAATTAACAATGTGCTTTTTACATCATTTATATGTATAACATGATTGCTAGATACGATTTTATTCGATAAAATGTTGGAATTTTAATTTTTGGGCGATAGTAGAACATTACCTTGCGCTTTTGCTTAAGGTATGCAATATCAACATGATACTTTAAGGCTTTAACAAGCCTGAATGACCTTGACGAAACGGCTATCGCAGAGATTTTAGCCAAAGTCAACACCGTCTAGCGACTACGTTCTGTATTACTTATAAAAGTGCAAAGATTAATAGACTGCAGAGATGACAATTATAAAAGTGACATACTGCCTGTTATGCTTGCGCATCACTGAGAATTATGTCGTAGTTACGCATCTTCAATTACATTGTGCTGTAGCTTTGTCCGGTAGGCGTCACGAGCTATCAAGTGTTCAAGTTTCAAGTACGTAAGAGTTTTTTATTATATATGTTAAATCGTATTTATTTGTATCGTATTAGTAGATTTGGGTCAAAGCGTTCGCTGTAAATTTTTCCCGGGTTTGATCCCCGACAGCACGAATGCTATTTGTAATTGCAATTTTCGTCAACATGCATTGGGGCAGTTCGGCGGCCATTTCCTTGCCCTAAAATCCTCTCAGAAATAAAAAAAGAGTTCTGTGCCCAGTAGAGGGACTTGTATAGCCTTTTACTTTACTTTGTAGCAATATTTATATTATTTATATTATGTTATATTAGATACAGAAGGGTACCTTATGCTGACAAAAATATCACGTGGAGGCGACGAAATCGTAAAACATCTTTGTACCTAGATAAACAGTTCGAAAGATTGTCAATCATGTTATACCACATTTTCTATAGAGCGTAGAACATTGCAGATAGGGCAAAATAAAAAATAATCCAAAAGATTATGGGAACTATTTATTAATAATATTTGTAGGTATTTATAATAAAAACAATGAACAAGCTGCAAGGTTCAACTAATAATGTTTCTTGTAAACACAATTGTAAAATTCCTGTTTTAATTTTTACCAATGGTTAAAGTGTAGTGATGAAACGTAGTCAAGATCACTTCATATAAAATATATTTAATTAAAATTGACACATGACCTATTTGGCTTTCTACTTACAACTCGGCGGAAATTTGAAAAGAAGATTTTGTCTTTTCACACAAGTATTGTTTACAACTGGCGTGGTTTCGAAAAGCGTGATTAAGTGTCAGCGGTATATAATCAATTAAATACTGAACTTTTTTGAAATTTTTCTTTGTATATTTTTGTTATATCTTCTTAAAAACTGACGCCATCTCACTATTTTATTATTTGTTTTTTTTTTGTAACGCATAAGGATAAGTTAGACTAAGTTAGATTAACTTGGATAAGTGTGTAAGTTTTTTTTAATTTTATCACAAATTTTACCGCTATAAATTATTACCTTTACTACAGTGATTCTCTCCTCTTAGTTTCGGCGTGACTGTAGGATGTTATACTGAGTCACCGTCAGTTACTAAGCGGCCATAAATCATTATATGTATGTATAGACATAGATAATATAAACATTTTTTTATTTTAATATTTATGTTTTTTTGAATTTTAATTTGATTTTTTGAAACCTGGTAAAATAATTTTTTTTCATACCAATTGATGGGCCTGAGTATAATGCTAGTTATGCTCTTTGGCTGAAGTTATTTTTTATTTTATGCTCAATTGCAAACAAAACAATATTGATTGCGCATTTCTAAAACAAAATTTTACCTCTTTTCCTTCTAATGGAGCTATTATTAGCACCTACATGGCGGAATAGTTATTATTATCTATAAGACCATTTGCGGAAACAGTTTTTGTTAACAGTTATGAGTATAATATTTTATCAGCTGCTTTGCTTATAGTGCCTTGAGCAACACTTTGCCGCTTTCTGTACAGAAAATGATGCTGGCTTTGCAAATATGGATGGCCGCTACCTTTGAATATAATACCCGCTATGTTACACTTATTTATATAGAAACTTTAATTATCATTTGCATAAAATTCTAAATAGCACTTTTTACACAAGAAAGTAAACTTTTAGATCAGTCCATCTTGTTTTTCACTAATTAAGTGAAAAGTAAAACAAACCAATAGGTGCCGTGATTTAAAATTTCTTGCAACTTTTTATAGAAAAGCATGACCTTATCATAATATAATAGTCAATCATTTAGCCATGTGATAAAACTTTTAAGTGTGCCAGTCAAACATTAATGATGATATTCGGGTCATTATACTGGAAATAGTCTTTTAAATATTTTGTAGTACAATTGATAATCTTCAGTATGATTGACCGTGTATATGACTTTTATAAGTCTATGTTATTTTTGATGTAAATTATTATTGCAGATAAAAGCCCTTTCACATTTATTGTATTCTCGAATTAAATTAATCGAAATGAAAATAAGAATTTTGGCTCTTTATAACTGATCTTTAAATGTAAAACACTGACTTGAAATTATATAATTATCGGCATTTTTTTAATTCATTGAACTTTTTTAAGATTGTGTTGAAACTCTACTGGTAAAAAAAAACAAATATATATATATATATATATATATATATATATATATATATATATATATATATATTATAGTTCTTGATGAAAATAAAGTATGCGCGTTACATCGCATCCCATCAAGAATTTCTTATGTAATTCTTGGTGTAAAGCTAAGACGTGATAAAAACTGTAAACAATAGAATAACAAAACAATGAAAATATTTGTAAATACTTGCTTTATAACCTAATTAATATTATTTGACCGTAATAAAATAAAACAAGTTAATCTTCGACAGTAAAGTAAAAATAAATATTTTCGATTAGTTTTGCAATGCCTAACAGCCGGATCAGCGGGCGATTCTGATCAATCTAAAGATGCTAAATTTCAGCAAGCACTGTCAAACTCAATAGGAGTGACTGAAAAACGGTTCTTGATATAGACGGGTAAATAAATTATTTAACCTATAAAGTAAAATCACTTTATTAAAAATCAAAACAGCCCAATAGCTTTATTAACATGAGATATATAATTGTACGAGTGCTTACAATACTTAACATAATTTTACTGAAATCTCAGAAAGATTTTTTTAATAGAATAAGGGTGACAAACGAGCACACTGTTCACCTGATGGTAAGTGGTTGCTACGTTCCAAAGACATCTACATCCATTCTCGATTACGTATCAAAATGTAGATGCGTTGTCACCCGTGAGGACTAAGATGTAATGCCTCGTTTCCAGTAAAAAGTTTATCCGGTTCTCTACATATACCATACGAAACACAGCAGGGTTAAACTGCTATTTTACATGGTATTCCGTGAGAGTGTGGCCCTTCCCCTGTCGAGCCGACCCATTCGTGCTACAACTATACCTACTACTAATATAGCTGCAGCATGGCTCTACCACGTAAGAAAAAATTGACGTTGAAAATTTAAGTATTTTCAGAAGCAACTTTGCAATTATTTTCTATTGAGTGAATTTTTGTGGAATCGTGTTTTGCAAACCGCCAACTGAAATACGTACAATGTTTTTTCGATAACGATGTGAAATTACAAAACGATCCCCATGCATATCAATGTGGCTCTATTCAGCCTCTTAATATGAACATACTTCGGCATTCAGAGATTTTAAAAGTTTTCATGCGTAGATAATGGAAGATATAAAATTATATTACTGTCCCGTGTGAGGCAACCTTTATACTTATATACATATTCTTATCATATTTTTATGGTTGGTTAGAAAAATTATACCTAAATGCAAACTTTCACAGGGTAAATTTTTTTTTTACTATTTTTACCCAGCAAGTAGTAAAGCAACTACAATCCCATCGGTAAGTGGTTATGTAGCCTGTATATACATTACGTATATGTAGTGGTAATGGTGAATTGCACTGACTTAACAAAAACCTATTCACTCTTGCCTTGTAGGTAAATATTATTTGCGACCTAATTGTGTGTGTGTGTGTGTGCACGTGTGTGTGCGTATGTGCGCGCACGCGTGTGTATGTGTGTGTGTGCGTGTGTGTGTGTGTGCGTGCGTGTGTGTGTGTGTGTGTGTGTGTGTTTGTGTGTGTGTGTGTGTGTGCGTGTGTGTGTGTGTGTGTGTGTGTGTGTGTGTGTGTGTGTGTGAAGAAAAGCGTATGAGAATACGTGAAGAGGAATAAAAGTTGAGTACTACTTCGCTTACCTATACGAGGTTGCCACTCGAGAATCTTCCTATTTTTTATCTGTTTTCCAAGTTATATAGCAAGCCCCTTGCCATTTCACTGTAATATTCCGTTGGGCTATGTCAGTTTCTCTGGTTCTACTGCGAATATCTTCATTTCTAACTTCATCACGTAGAAAAACCTCTCTCCAATTTAAAATTTTTACATTTTTTAGATGATAGTTTGTCTAACATAAAAAAAACCAAAACCCAAGAATGTCTTTATATAGTTATTTATACTTAGGGAAGCACCATTTTTTTTATTTATTTAAATTGTTAGATTTAATTTGATGTTTGAACAGTGTACCTAAATGTAAGTATCTGTATCTATATTTCCCTCCCCAATAATATTTTACAAAGTCATACTCATAAAAACAGCGTTTTATTGTAATACATAATTATAAAATTCAGTATCAACTAATTAATAAAAATATGCAACAATAAAATTACATAGGTATTAAAAACTATCGAAATCTAAGTAACGAGAGCATGTTGGTCGTTCCACATCTAAATTACGAGTATATAAAAATGCAATTTTTCAATTTCACTAATCAACGTCGCCGCGAAAATTTCTTCTTCTTTGGGCACTTTAAAAATTAATTTATTTAGCAAATAATATTTACAGTTACCAGTGTACAGATATTAACTAAATTAAGTATTTCTAGTCATAAAAATATTTATAATTGAGTATAAACTTTTAAAAAACTAATATATATTTGAACGAAGTTGCCCCAACACCGACGCGCGGTCCACCCTCAATGAAGTCCGAAAACGGACTGTGACAGGCTGACAGGGCGACGGAGCATGCGCGCTCGCGTAAATATATTCAATTTCAGGGAAAAATGATATATTCTCTTATAAAACGGGGAATAAAAATAAAACTCTCAATTAAAAATATTGATATTTTTAAGAGCTTTTTTTTAGTGTAAGAACTATTTAAAAAGCTTGTGCCGTTTTCGAGAAATTTTGCAAAATATGACAAAGATAGGTACTCTTTGGGGATTTTTTTCCTAATAAGGGGTTGACAAAAATACAATTTTGTTCAATTAAAAACATTTACCAAATCCTCTTCTGTTACCCTGTATTTTTTCTTTGTGGATTAAATGAACAGTTATTGAGATTTTTTTACTTAAATATCCAAGATTTAGGCATTTCAACCACTGTTAAGGCCTTAATTTAAGGCATGTCAAACCCCTGAACCACCAAATTTAATTGATTTTGAATTTTTTGATAAAACGTTTCCCCTGAGTAGAATTTTCTTCTGCATCATGGAGAGGTTGACATATATTAATTGCACAAGAATATACTGCCAGATCCGCAAAAATTATTTGTATAACATACAAACACAAGTTTTGTAACTGCAGCACCGCGATCAAACGCTTAGCTATTGCGTTAAGAATCTGTCAAATAAAGTGAGTTTAACTTAGTAAAATTTTAGAGGCAACCACTAGCTACAACTTAATGTTACATAAAATATTGAGCTAACGTTCATTCATAAATTACACGGAACTTTAACTATTCTACTTTAATATTTAAATATCTATGATATCCTCAAGCAGCACGAAAGTCGTGTCAAAAAATTCTTTAAATAGTCAAAGGTATTGCAGTTATCAATTTTACCTTCAGTTACCATTTTGTCTGTTATTATTTTTGACGTTTCTATAAGAAACTCAGGAAAACTTCAATCAGATGAATCTAAGTTTGAAATTGTAGTAGACTAGAAATTACGTTCGGCAAACTAAATTTGATTTGATTACGTCAAATAAATAATTTCATTTCATTTTATTGAAATAAGAAATCGAGAAAACGCGGTTAATTTTGATATGTAAACGTTTATACGTCGTTGTGATTAAGTTATTTAGACATTATATAAATATATAAAGTAAAAAAACAGAGATGTTACGTTTTTTTATGTGATCGGTGAGTATGTTACAAAATTATTTCTTATGTTTACGCGACCACTACACATTTAAATGAAACGAAATTTTACAGATTTTATCTTGTATATTAACTCATTTTGAATTCCCGACGTTTAGTACTTTACCGTACCGATCTACACAGCATGAGGTTATAGTATTTTAATATCTTGCATGTTTGGAATTTAATATTATTAATTATAGGATAGGATATTATTTGATAACCTAGCGATGCCGTGTAGTGGCGGTAAAGAATATCCACTACCCCATATTTTCCGTGGCTGTCGTAAAAGGCGACAAAGAGAAAAAGGCAGGAGATGAACAGCAGCATCTTCCTGATAACAGCAAAAATTAGAATAAAAAAACTGCGGTTGCCAACCCGCTCGCCAAGCGTAGCTACTATGGCAATAATAAATGGCCCCCAGTCCCCGGCGGCCCCGCTATTCTTAGCTACGGTGGCGACCATGGTAACGGCAGGGCAGGGGGTGCTAAGAATCTCCGGTGGAGGTTTGGTTGCCACCTACGACGACTCGACCTGGCAACATACAACGCACGCACACTGAGAAGATCGTGGAGCTGGAAGAGGTGATAGAGAAGTTATGATCTAAGTTCTGCAAGACCCTCCGCAGACGAACACAAAACTCTCCGATCACACTCTCAATCTCATGGCTGTAAGACGGGAGATGAAGCTGCATTTTTCAACAGATTTGACAGCATAAAGGCAACTGAACAGACAGATCTCCAAATGCATGCGGCGGGACTTACGCAACTTCAATACAGCTTGTATTAAACAAGCGATAGAGCGGAACCAATGCTCCAAAGTCCTTGCCAGAGATCTGTCTGCCAGAAAGAGCCAAGTGTCAAAGCTGAAGACCGAATGTGGCAGCATCGTTTCCGGGGCATCTGAGATTTAGAGTGAGATTGAGAGGTTCTATGGGCAGCTGTACACGTCATCGTTGGAGCCACAGGCAAGTGTGAGTAACGATCCAAGAGCGAGTCTTATCCGATACTATTCCGAAGATGTCCCAAACGTCAGTCTGAGCGAGATTAGAATGGCTCTCTAGCACCTTAAAAACGGCAAGGCCCCAGGCGAGAATGGAATTACAGCGGAGTTTCTGAAAGCGGGTGGACCGGTACTTGAAATCCTTCAGAAGCTCTATAATTCCGTACTCCATAGTGGCGTTACACCAGAGGCGTGGAGCAGAAGTGCGGTGGCCTTGTTCTTCAAGAAAGGTGACAACGCCCTCTTAAAGAACTACAGACCGATTTCCCTTCTGAGCCGCGTCTACGTGCTGTTTTTGAGAGTCATTACGAATCGTCTCGCGCGCAGACTTGACGACTTCCAGCCTCCCGAACAAGCTGGTTTCCGAAAATCCTTTAGCACCATTGACCACATACATACCTTTCGGCAAATTGTACAGCAGTCCGAGGAGTACAATTGGCAACTATGTCTGGCGTGTGTGGACTATGAGAAAGCCTTTGATTCCGTCGAAATTTGGGCGGTGTTGCAGTCCCATCAGCGGTGCCAAGTTGACTGTCGGTATATCGAAGTGCTGAAGTGTTTGTACAGTAGAGCTACGATAGCTATCCGAGTACAGAACCAGAGTAAGAAACCTATCCAATTGCAGAGAGGTGTAAGACAGGGTGATGTTATATCCCCGAAACTCTTCACCGCTGCATGGAAAGATGTTTTCAAGCTTCTGGACTGGAAAGGATACGGTATTAACATCAATGGCGAGTACATCACTCACCTTTGATTTGCCGACGATATAGTCCTTATGGCAGAATCGCTAGAGGACTTAAGCACCATGCTCAATGACCTCAATAGTGTCTCCCAACGAATAGGTCTTAGGATGAACATGGACAAACAAAGATCATGTTTAATGTCCATGTCACAGCTATGCCGGTAGTTGTCGGGAGCACTTAGCTCGAAGTTGTTGACGAATATGTTTACCTGGGCAAACAGTCCGACTAGGTAAGTCCAACTTCGACCGAGAGGTCAATCGACGGATTCAACTCGGCTGGGCAGCGTTCGGGAAGCTACGACACATCTTCTCGTCAGACATCAAAACCTTAAAACGAAATTGTACAAACAGTGCGTGTTGCCAGTGATGACTTACGGATTTGAGATGTGGTCCTTCACTGCTGGCCGTATGAGGAAGCTCAAGGTCGCTCAGCGAGCTATGGAGAGGGCTATGCTCGAAGTTTCTCTGCGTGATTAACTTAGAAATGAGTATATCTGCAGTAGAACCAGAGTTACCGACATAGCCCAACGGAATAGAAGCGGCAGTGGGCCGGCCATATAGCTCGAAGAACCGACAACCGATGGGGAAGAAAGGTTCTTGAGTGGCAGCCTCTTTCCGGTAGGCGAAGTGTAGGGCGACCCCCACGAGATGGAGTGACGACCTGGTAAGACATGCAGGAAGTCGATGGATGCAGATGGCTCAGGACCGTGCTTTGTGGCATTCCTGGGGGGAGGCCTATGTTCAGCAGTGGACATATGAAAGGCTGTAATGAATGAATGAATGAATGAATCCTAGCGATTGTAGCACCAAACCATATTCTCTATTGAAATTAGGATGTTTTTTAATTGCAATAGCCTTGCGGATCATCCTTAGAAGGAATCGGTGTTCTTTAGCGAGAATTTGTGGTCTATCAAATAAGATGTAGTGACGAGGGCGATATTGTTCGTATTCATAAACTGCAGATTTTCCAGAGCGTCGATTTTTTACAACATGGTAAAATTTGACTAATCTTTTTCGGCGGCTTATAGTAGATTTTAATGGAAGGTCGCTTAAAGATGTAGCCAATCTTGTCAGTGACACCTATAAGGTAGGGTAGTACAGTAGGCAAGCGCACGCTGTGGCCGGTTTCACTCGTTTACTGTGACGTAGGCGCGATAACCGGTAACGGAACGCAGCTGGAAACTTTGTTTCAATTAAAAGTATGTTTCCATTTTTCGTAAAAACAATAAATGTCATCTACAACGTTATTGGGTTTTTAAATTACTGTAAAACTGTTTAATTGTGTGAAATAAAGATGAACAGAAATCAAACATCGATATGCTTTGTGGCGGCGCGGGGCTGTCGTCGCGCCACAAGCGAAAAGCAGTCTAAATCGCGCCATTAAAGTTCCAAAGTTCTGCGGTAAATACAGAATAGCTCCGAATTACAATTACTAATTGGAGCATTGGTCGCTCTCAGGACCGATCACCTTGCCCAGCGCGAGATCTCCCGTTTTCCTGCCACGGCTAAATGCATAACACACCGTTAAACATTTTGGAATATAATACGATAATTTGTTTTAAATTTTACCTTATTTCTCCTATTTACATCAAGCAATGTGATATGGATTAACAATGGTTAATCCGTATCACATTGCTTACATACATAAATAGTAGTTTGTGATACATAGCACATAATCATTTTGACATTGATTGAAACAGAAAAATAAACTTTTTTATTTTATATACATTATAAATAATACTTACTGAAAGTCTTTTATTTAATTTACCCCTAGTTTGAAAAAAACCTCTGTCCTTTGAAGAGTCAGCAAGAAACAAAGCGGGAACTAAAAAAAACGGCTTACAATCGCATAATATGTTACACAAAGGCGTATACATTGCCTCAGGAATGAATTATTGACTCGGTGGAAACGAGTAACTGATACTACTAGCTTGTGCCTGTTCCTAGTATTTACATATTACTTTTTTTTTGAAAAGTACTTTTATTTTTGTGTACATACCTTATATTTTTATAAATGTATTGAGAGGCTAAAGTTAATCTATAATTTTCCTTAAATTCTTGTCTAAATAATATTCCATTCCAATTTAAAAGAACGCAATTCCCAGTATCATTGTGTTATTCAATGACAATTAATAAGGCTCAAGGACAGACTTTTCGTGTTGCTGGAGTAGATCTCGGTGTCAGTTGTTTCTCGCATGGTCAGTTGTACGTCGCTCTTTCCCGGGTTAGCAGTTCTAGAAATCTTTATGTTTATCTGCCGGACGGGTTAACTTTCAACATAGTTTACCCGGAAGCTTTGCGCTGAAGTATTTTTGTTCTATAAGTAATTAAGCCTCATGTGAACGTGATCTAAACAATATTACCAATATATTTACTTAATCACATACAAGGAGCTACACTTCATCCAAAGCCCAGCGACACTATAACATATATGGGAATGACGTCTTAATCTGATGGGCATTTCCTGTTGACTTACAAAAATGAAATATCTAGAACGTCTCGAATCGTCTCGCGAATCACGTTGTTTTCCCGTCTCCGGGCTCTTAGAATTCAACATTAGACGTTTTAGATCTTCGATTTTGACGACCCCGTTGTCGCTGGCATAAGCAACAGGATCCGCGTACGAAGTCACAGGCAGAAGCTAGTTATAGCACATAGAATATAGTTGTAGCACGAATGGGTCGGCTCGACCGGGGAAAGACCACGTGTTACAGATAGTCCCCTGTGCAGGGCATGTATGGGGGAAGAAGAAACGACGGCTCATGTGATACTGAAATGTCCGGAGGTCGCTACGTACAGGGCTAAACATCTCGGCACGCCGAGATCACTCCCCGAAGTTGCATGCAACATCAAAGGACAGGAAAGCTTCTTCGGGGAGATCTCATGGCTCGAATAAGCATATTATTCCTGCCCACACGCAAAATACGCGCATAGACGTGGAGTTGCGGAAAACAGACCGTCATTAACTAAACTAAACTAAATTAGCCATCTAGAATCGGTAGGTGGGGTGGGAGGTTTGATAGCCAACATTCTATAAGGACAATAATATCACATTTTATATCCAGTATATGCAACAAAACTTCAAACCCGGTTATATCCCGATTTATGCTTCTTATATTTTGCGTAATTAAGATTAACTTATTATCAGGACGAGGAAGGAAGTGTTTACAGTCATCAACATTACATGTTTTAGCGTCAGACACAGAAAAGTTGTCTAGGTCATTGAGCAATTGATTTGTCATACTTAAGCTTAATGATAAACTAAAACTAGTGTTTAAGAGCTAAGTAAATAATATAATACGCGGCACTCTTAGGTGCCCTCATAGTCTATGGAGTTGATATATTTGTCCTCTGCGAATCTACGTTATGGACAGCTTTCATCACCAGTTTACAAAACTGGTGATGAAAGCTGGTGATGTGTTGCATTTTCTTTTAAAATGTTTGCACGTCGCGCAAACGGGGGCATGCTCATTGTTATTACATTCCTTAAAGGAATGCCCGAGCTCTCCACAGTAGTTTTAACAGTAGTAGAGCCACTCGGCAGCTTTTGCTGTCGCACGGATGGGCCGGCTCGAACCGGGGTGGTACCACGACCTCACAGAAAACCAGCGTAAAGTAGAGGTTTACTGCTGTGTTTCGCTTGGTGAGTGTAGGTGGCTGGACGCCCTTTTTACTGGAAATGAGGCATTCCATCTTAGTCCTCACGGGTGACAACGCATCTACATTTTGATTTGGAATAGAGGATAGATGTAGATGTCTACGGGCCGCAGCAACCACTTACAATCAGGTGGACTGTGTGCTCGTTTTTCACCCTTATTCTATAAAAACAAGTTACACGCAGAGCTACTATCCCAACAAAATTTGTCTGAATGACCGAACTGCTGACATTTGAAGAATCTTGTCACTATTGTGATGTCTCTGACTGGGCATGAGGTCCAATTAATATATATTCGTCATTAATTGATAAGGACCTTCCTGATGCTAGGTGGCACTTCGACAATGTAATTACAGGTAGGAAGGTTTTTGTTACCTGATTAATGACTCAGTTTGACTGTTGCCAGGAAGGACTCACGCATAGCATTGGGAAATTTACCGGCAATATTTTGTTCGAAGATACACTCGAACACTTCTTTATCCGTGAGAGCTACAGGAACATCAACAATTGCAATCCTTGTACGTCGTTTTGTTGGCTCTTCCGTGCTAAGGCCAGAAGATACAAGCTTATTGGAGTTCTTTCATTTGTCGATATCTCCTTTTGTCTTTTTCCATTTTTACCTTCCTCATACCCCGGACATGTAGTTTGAGTTCTCCTAGGGATAAAATCTTTTGTAAGAGGCACCTCGTGTCATCACTAGTTTTGGACTTGTCCCTCGGATAAATTTATAGGGTACTAAGATTGTTGGGGGAATGAGGGTATGGCCACCTTTTTTGACCATGTCCGCAAAAGTGGTTCTATAGTCCGGTTTTGAGGACTCTTCGATACTATTCTTGAGTTCCTGTAGCTTTTGGGACAAATCAAGTTGGTTCTGCAGAGATACGATGGAGGTCTGGGCTTTAGTGGCATCCATTTTGAGGGACATGTACTGGACTACGAGCGAGCTGATGCGCATTTTTTGATAGGAGTTGAGTTTTCCATCTGCAGCGATGGAGTATGGCATTGCACGGTGCTTTAACGAGGTGTGCCTCGTTAAGGCATTGTTCAATGGTTGCCATCCAATGCTGCAACTCAAGAGTTGTAATTGTTTTGATTGGTTCGCTTGAAGTGGGTGTCTGCATGGGTGGGGTTAATGGAGGCGGGGTGCGAGTGGTCCTGGCACTCCAGTTGAAGGGGCTGTTCTCCATTTTAGTACCTTTTCTAGTACTTTTAATAGATAAAGCTAAAATCATTTCCATAAAATCACTAACACAAATATAACTAAAGTATGTCACAGTTACTACCGATATTGTTATAACGAGGTCACGGCTAAGCACAAACTTATTTAATTACTACTTGACACGTCTGTACAAAATAACGTGCACTTACGAACGAATCTAAATTATTAACAATATGTCAAACACTATTGATGAGTCGTTAATCACTTTACCGTCTACCCCGCACGAGTGATTCTCGCCTCACTTGTCCGCGCATTAAATGTCACAATTTTTGCGACCGCGTGAGACTGTCTCAACAAAAACGATTACTACTGAAAAACGACTATAGCTACAAAATAACGTCAAATAAAAAATATTCTCAAAAGACAGAAATGTTAAGGAATTGTCGTAATGATACATATTTCTTAAAGAAAATATCTTTACAATTAGTTTGATGTACAAAAACATTAGAAATAATGTATAAAACAGAAAAGTTATCACATTTTTGAACGAATTTCATAATATGTAATATGTCCAATAGCACCATTCACCAGACCTTTGGACAGTCAAAGTTTACCAACCAATGCTACAGACTCAAGCAAATTCGACCTCAATATCAAATTCGAGGACTCCAAAAACCCCAGTACACCTACATTTCAGACGGATTGACATCATGTTACACCCTGATACCACTCAGTCCTTGGCACGGCCTCACCTTGACTCGGGTGTTTGGAGGAATGCACTACTTATTTCAGCTTGAAGCTTACTTGTGTCTTTCGAAACACACTTCCAGGTTTAATTTTGGAGTTACCCTTCTTCTGACAGGTCGCAAACCAATGCTGTTGACGCCTATCTCGCCAAATTACACAAGTCAAAGTTAACCAACTGATGCTACAGCCTCTAACAATTCGACCTCAATATCATTATCGAGGACTGCAAAAACCCCAGTACACTAAAATTTCAGACGGATTGGAGCAACCGAGTTTATGATAACCATCTTATTTTTGGTTAACTCGCATTCGTGTTCTCAACAAGTCCTTTCATTTGATACCCATATTGTAGGAAAGCATAAAGAACTTAGTCCGCCATCTTTAGAAGTCCACCATATTGAATTTAGAGTGACGTTACTTTATTTTTCGAGTTAAACTAAGTGGTAGAGCCACGCAGCAGTTTTTGCTGTTGCACGTATGGGCCGGCTCGAGCCGGGTTGGTACCACGACCTCACAGAATACCGGCGTAAAGTAGAAGCTCTGCTTCTGCGTTTAGTCTGGTGAGTGCAGGTGGCCGGAGGCCCAATCCCCCCCCCCCCATCAACATGGTAGCGGAATTACACATTAGACTACCCCAGGAGGGTACCAGTACCCCTGGAGAATCCCTCGCTGAGCATCCACGACCATGTTATTCCAATCCTGAGCGTGGGTGCTAAGGCCCCCCTTTTTTTTGGGGGGGGGGGGTGCGAAATTCCGCTCAAAAACATAACTGCTCGGGGCAAACTGAGCAAAAAAAAACTGAATTTCTGCAACATCAGGGGACTTCACTCTAACCTAAACGCCGTCCACTACCATCTCGAGACGGCGAAGCCGGCCTTGCTCTTCCTGACCGAGACGCAGGTTTCCTCTCCGGCTGATATTTCGTATCTCTCCTACCCGGGGTACAAATTAGAGCACTCCTTTGTGCCTCGGGCTGGAGTTTGCGTGTATGTCAGAGAGGACATCTGTTCTCGACGCCTCGGCAGTCTTGAAGGTTCGGACCAATCCATCCTTTGGCTACGCGTAGACAGCGACGACCATCCGCGCGTCTACGGGTGCCTCTATAGGTCCCATAGCGGTAATGCCGAAACAGACCGACTCATCGACCACGTCCAAATGGCTACAGATTCCTTGCTACAACAGGTCCCATCCTCAGAGATCGTGATCTTTGGCGATTTTAACGCCCACCATGCCGAATGGCTCGGTTCACGTTTAACCGATTATGCGGGGAGATCTGTTTATGACTTTGCCTTGGCATATGGTCTGATACAACTGGTTACTTCGCCTACGCGGATTCCAGATGTGGAGGATCATACACCTTCCCTGTTGGACCTTCTGCTGACCTCTCATCCGGACGGATATCAGGTTTCCGTCGATGCCCCTCTCGTCTCTTCGGACCACTGTCTGATCCGGAGTATGGTGCCACTCACGCTCCCTTCGCGGTTGCGTTCTGCAGGTTGCCGCCGTGTTTGGCATTACAGGTCAGCAGATTGGGACGGAATGCGGTCTTTCTTTGCATCCTACCCATGGGGGCGGGTTTGCTTCTCGCCGGATGATCCCAGCGCTGTTGCTGACTCTGTCACTGATGTGGTGCTACAGGGAATGGAACTATTTATTCCATTATCTGTGGTACCCATCGGAGGCAGATCTCAGCCTTGGTTTGGTCACTCCTGTAAAACTGCATTACGCAGTAAGCAGGAGTGTTATCAAGCCTGGGCTGCGGCTTCGGCGACTCGGGATGTAAACACCAGCATACTTAAAAAGAAGTATAACTTCGCCTCCAGGTCCTTCAAAAGAGTTATTGCCAAGGCAAAGTCAGAGCACATAGGCAGAATTGGCGAGAAACTAGTTCGCCTTCCTTCGGGAACATGTGCATTCTGGTCTCTCGCCAAGGCTGTCCAAGGGAATTTCTGTAAGCCATCACTACCATTTCTACACAGGGAGGACGACTCACTGGCCCATGACGCAAAAAAAAGCCGACCTTTTAGGCTCCCTTTTTGCGTCCAACTCGACTCTTGATGACGGGGGGAAAACACCGCCGACTATCCCGCGGTGTGAGTGCTCAATGCGGGAAGTGCTGTTTACACAGCGCTTGGTGCGTAAAGTACTCCCTGGACGTCAACAAGTCGATTGGACCTGATGGAGGCCCACCTATTGTGCTGAAGACGTGTGCTCCGGAGTAAACACCGGTTTTAACGCGACTTTTTCGGTACTCCTACTCCCTAGGCGTAGTCCCGGACTCATGGAAGACAGCTTTGGTGCACCCGATCCCTAAAAAAGGCGACCGCTCAGATCCGTCTAACCACAGGCCTATCGCCATCACCTCCTTGTTCTCCAAAGTAATGGAACCCATTATCAACTGCCAGCTCATCCGGTACCTTGAGGATCACCAGCTGATTAGTGACCGCCAATACGGTTTTCGTCGGGGTCGATGAGCTGGTGATCTTCTGGTCTACCTGACCCATAGATAAGCGGAGGCAGTAGAGTCCAAGGGGGAGGCGTTGGCCGTTAGTCTGGACATTGCGAAGGCCTTCGATCGGGTTTGGCACAAAGCGCTTCTTTCGAATCTCCCTTCCTATGGGCTTCCCGAGAAGTTGTGCAATTGGATCACCAGCTTCCTTGCAGATCGGATCATCAAGGTCGTTGTAGACGGTGCATGTTCTGACTACAAGCCTATTAACGCTGGTGTTCCACAAGGCTGTGTGCTATCACCAACGCTGTTTCTTCTGCATATCAATGATATGTTGCTAACTGGTAATATTCATTGCTATGCGGATGACAGCACTGGTGATGCTCTATACACCGGCCGTGCTAATATTTCTTGGGAAAACGTCTTTGAGTACCGGAAAAAACTTGTGTCTGAAGTCGAGTCTTTGCTGGACAAAGTCTCGAACTGGGGGCGACTAAATCTAGTCCAGTTTAATCCACAGAAGACACAAGTTTACGCGTTTACCGCTAAAAAGAACCCCTTTGACGTATCTCTTCAGTTTCAAGGCACTCCCCTGGTTGCCTCAGCCAGTATCGGAATTCTCGGCGTCGACATATCGAGTGACGTGCAGTTTTGTGGTCACTTGGAAGAGAAGGCCAAATTGGCCTCTAAAAAGCTTGGTGTGCTCAGCAGAGCGGGACAGTATTTGATGCCGGCACACCGCCTGCAACTTTGCAAGGCGCAGGTTCGGCCTCACATGGAATACTGTTCCCATCTCTGGGCAGGGTCTCTCCAGTGTCAGCTCCTTCCACTTGATCGCATCCAGCGCAGAGCGACTCGAATCGTCGACAACCGAGTCCTTTCCGATCGGCTCGACTCATTGGCGCTGCGAAGAGATGTTGCATCTCTTTGCATTTTTTTTCGCATCTACCATGGGGAGTGCTCTGAGGAATTGTTCGGATTAATCCCAGCCGCCAAATTTCACGAACGCACATCGCGGCAGAACTCCCGATACCATCCACACCACCTGGATGATTGGCGGTCCACCACTGTGCAATTTAGAAGATGTTTTCTTCCTTGCACGATTTCCTTGTGGAATCGATTACCATCAGCGATTTTTCCGGACCGATACGACTTAGGGACCTTCAAGAAAAGAGCGTACTCCTTTTTAAAAGGCCGGCAACGCATCTGCAATTCCGTCCCTGGTGTTGCAGTTGTTCATTGGCGGCGGTAGTCACTTACCATCAGGTGAGCCGCGTGCTCGTTTGCCTCCTCTCCTATAAAAGAAAAAGCCCTTTCATTTGACGCTCACATTGTAGGAAAGTATAAAAAACTTAGTCCGCCATCCTTAGAAGCCCGCCATATTGAATTAAGAGTGACGTCACTTTATTTTTTGAGTTACACTTAGCAAGTTCTTTCATTTGATATCCATATTGTAGGAGTGCATTAAAAATAACTAGTGAGCCATCTTGGGTATTCCGCCATGCTGGATTTAGAATGACGTCACATAGCTAAACTTGCATTGTCATCCAAATTTAACGTAACGTATACAAAATATCAGCTCAATCGAAAGAAGATATCTGCTTCAAAATTGAGTTGCAAGATTCCACCCGAACAAACATAGTTATATTTCAAGTTAAATAAAAGCTTGTAAAAACGAAGCAAACCGTTTGGTCTAATGCGTGGAATATCGACAACAAAGAGGCGAAGAACCACCGACTACCTGGTTACCCGATGGTGGAAGGAGAGAGACGAATTAAAGCGTATAAATCCTGCGCACACTCACCATAATGCATCTTATAGAATACTGATAGGCTGGCTAATCTGCGCCTGTGTTCGAGGCTGATAAGATTGGTTTCAACCAGTCAAGGTTACCAATGAGTCTCTCCACTAATTCCATCGCTGCTAAGTGGCGTATTGCAGTATCAGCCCATATGTGATAACAGTATCCATGCATGATCGGACTTAGAAGCAGCTGTTCCGGCGTGAAGTGCCACCACACCCTTGCTAGGACACCTTGTTTCCTGGTGGCTGCTTTGGCACTAGAGGCAATGAATCGCCCATAGTAAGGGTTCGGAGAAAATTCGACCCCTTACAACTGAAGGCGGTCAGTGTACTCCATGGATAAATTTTGGAAAGTATGAGCCAGGGTGAGCGTGCTCCTTTAAGCGGTGATAAGACACGCTTGTATTTTGGAGGCGTTGAAACTCACGGGAAAGGCATCGCCCCATTCAGGAACTGCCTGCGCTGAGAGATTTCCACGCTCAACCATGGGTTCTCTTTCAGACTGGGTTTGATCCGAAATTGCCTGAGCATTCGCCTGGTACCTTTCTACAACTGGCTGTCATTTGCATATCCATAGATATCAGGAATAAGCATATCATTAATATGTATCAGGAAGAGAGTTCTGGAGAGAACGGACCCCTGAGAAACTCCGGCATTTGTCACAATAGGACTGGAACAGCAGTCGTCTATGACGACTCAGAGAAAATGTTGTTCAGAAAGTTTTTCACCCAGTCAATCAGGCCAAGAGATAAGCCTTACGCTGAAAGCTTACCTATAATACACTATGATATACTATGAAAGCATTCTAAACCCTGCCATAGGCCTTCTTGACATAAAGGGAAACAGCTAGTGTTTTCCCACCATTCTCGAGGGCTTCGCCTCATATTTGAGTAGCATATTACGCTAGAAGGTCCGCAGTTGATAGATTTCGGCGAAACCCGTACTCCCGGTCACTAAGAAGATCATTCTGCTCTAGGTATGCCATGAGACAGCCGATCAATTTATGCTCCGTAATTTTGCAGAGTATGGAGGTAATTGAGATTGACCGATAGTTAGCAGGGTCAGACGGCCACAATTATTAGACATAGGCTGCACATTGCTAGCTTTCAAGATTTGGGCAAATTTCAGGTATGAATGAGAACGTCAACGTCAAGGCAACGTCAACTCAGGAAACATCTTAGGTGCACAGACCTTTAGCTCTATAGCTGAGATACCATCAGGTCCACTAGCTTTATTTATGCCTAGACTTCGCAAGTTTTTAAGAATCTCCTTGTTGGTGATACGGACCTCTGAAATTGAGGTACCGAGTGAGATAATTGAGGTGCTATGCTGTTGCTACTATCTAGACGCGACTTTCAAGCGAAAAGAGAAGCAAATAAGTCTACTTTCTCATTAGCCGTGTGCGCCAGTGAGCCATCTGGTTTTACCAGCTGAAATAGTGTAGACCGGCAGAAGTTTATCTAGACTGCTTTGGCGAGAGACTAAAAAGTCCTGCTGCCATATGGTTTGCCAGAAAGTTTTGCACCTATGCGTTTAATGTGGTCAAAACTGGCATGCTCTTATGCCTTTTTGCAGGATTTGGCAGCTTGGTTATAGGCTCTCTTCTTAAGGGTAACACCCGGAGCTTTGCGGTCTTGAGTATTGACTCAGGATAAGTATGCCATATGCTTGTGCTTTTCAGCACGAGCGCATTCAGCAATGAACCATGGGCGAGCTTTACCACTAATGGGCACGTCAGCAAAGGGGATGAAGTACTCCATCACTTAACATATCACATTGGTTATGGCATCTGTGCAGCTTAACGGATCTTCGGACGAGAAACCGACCTGCCGCCAAGGATAAAATGCAAAGAAATGCTGCATCTCATCCCAATTTGCTAACTTGTAAGGCCACACTCGCCGCAAACCTTGGAGATCGTAGTTAGATGGGGAATATAATGACAGATTTCACAAGACAGTGGTCAGAAATTATTAAGGGTGAGATAACCTGAACATCTTACCTATCTGGAACGGTCGTCAGCAAAAGGTCGAAGCAGTTGGCTGTTTGCCCAATCACAACAGATACCCTAGTCGCTTGTTGTACTTTGTTGTTTTATATGTTCTGGTATTGAATTTTGTTTTATTTGAAAACGGTAATAAAATATATTATGTGGCTGTGCACGCTACCGATAGCGTCTGCCGTTACTTTTTCGTATTCCTTTTTCCCGTTTTTGCGAATTAACTTTGGCGTGCAGTTTCTTTTCGGGTAATATTTATTTATTTATTTATTCAGCCAAACTTATCACTAACATTACAGGATCTAATGACCTAATGCGCTAGTGAAAACAGTAAACATTTTAATTATTGTAACATATAATAAATAATGCAGCCCTTGTGAATTCACTCATAGAACATACAAATATGTCAACTTCCTCATGGATAAGGTTAAGTAGTCTGGTGGCGCGAGGGCGCGGCGCCTCCCGCAGCAAGTTGGTGCGAGCGCGCGGTACCGCCAGCAGCCGCGGCCGTCGCCTTCGCCACACGTATTTCTCCGGCACATTCAAATATATACCCTCCAAGAAATAAGGATTGTCTATCTTTCCTCTTATTACTTGGAGAATATATGATACTAATGCGAGGTTCCGCCTAACACGGAGTTCATTATATCCCACCATACCTAAAACGAATAAGGTTGGATATTTAAGTGGATAAAAAGGATATACGCCATAATATTTGAAATATAGAAATCTAACAAATTTGTTTTGAATTCTCTCCAGCATGAGACTATATTTAGTTTCATGTGGAGCCCAGATAACCGCGTTGCACTCAAGCTGGCTCCTAACTAAGGCGTTATACAGTGCTACAATAGCTTTAATGTTAGTGAAACAACGAGCCCTGCGCAATATAAAACTCAAGTTGCGATACGCTTTCTTGCAGATCTCCGCTATATGATTTTGGAAATTAGGTACTGAGATGAAAATAACACAAAATCCTTAACCTCGTTCACTCGTGGCATAGCTACTCCATCCAGTGTATTCATATAGCGCACGGGATTGTGTATACAGCAGCAATATGTTTATACAGCAATAGTATAAAAATTAATCTGCACTCATAAGCGGTAATATTGGTCCTGTATAAACTTTTCTTTTCACTTGCATATCTTTCCGTCAGAGTATGTTCACATCATTATAATAAAAATGGCACGGCTGCTTTGCAATTTGTATTAAATATTATAATTTCTCTCTATGTATGTATTTATGGGCTATATTAAATGGAAGACTACCCCAGGAGGGTACCAGCACCCCTGGAGAATCCCTCGCTGAGCATCCACGACCAAGCTACTCAACTCCTAAACGTAGGTGCTCAGCCTGCCCCGCTTATTCTGGTAGGGGGGGGGGGGGGGTTATTCCGCTCAAAACAATATCTGCTCGGGGCAAACTGAGCAACAAGACCAATGCGACCCCTGCCGCGCTATCCGTGGATTTCTGCAACATCAGGAGACTTCACTCGAACCTACATGCCGTCCACTACCATCTCGAGATGGCGAAGCCGGCCTTGCTCTTTCTGACCGAGACGCAGGTGTCTTCTCCGGATGAGAGATCTACTCGGGGTGCAAATTAGAACACACCTTTATGCCTCGGGTTCGAGTTTGCGTATACTTTAGAGAGGACATCTGTTCTCGACGGCTTGGCAGTCTTGAAGGTTTGGACCTGTCCATCTTTTGGCTACGCGTAGACAGCGATGACCATCCTGCGCTTACGGGTGACTCTATAAGTCCCATAACGGTAATCCCGAAACAGATCGACCACGTCTAAATGGCTACAGATTCTTTGCTACAACAGGTCCCATCCGCAGAGATTACGATCCCCCATCACGCCGAATGGTTTGGTTCACGTTTAACTGATCATGCGTGGAGATCTGTTCATGATTTTGTCTTGGCATATGGTCTGACACGACTAGTTAATACGTCTATGCGGATTACAGGTGTATAGGATCATGCACTTTCCCTGTTGGACCTTCTGCTGACCCTTCAGCCGGACAGATATCAGGTTTTCATCGACGCATCTCTTGGCTCCTTGGACCATTGTCTAGTCCGGAGTTTATTTGCTGATGTAGTACTTCAAAGTATGGAAGGTTTTATTCCTTCCTCTGTGGTGCACATCGGAGGAAGTTTTCAACCATGGTTTAGTCGCTCCTGTAAAATAGCATTACGCTTCAAGCAGGAGTGCTACCGGTCCTGGACTGACGCATTAACGTCCCAAAATGTAAACACCAGCACCATTAAAAAGAAGTATAATTCCGCCTCCAGGTCCTTCAAAAGAGTCAATGTCAAGGCAAATTCAGGGCACAAAGGCAGAATTGACGAGAAACTAGTTCACCTTCATTCGGGAACCCGTGCTTTCTGGTCTTTCGCCAAGGTTGTCCACGGGAACTTCTGTCAGCCATCTCTACCATCACTGCACAGTGAGGACGACTAACTGGCCCGTGCCTCATAGGATAAAGCCGATCTGCTAGGCTCTTTCTTTGCATCCAACTCGACTTCCGATGACGGGGGAACACATCGCCGACCATCCCGCGTTGTGAGAGCTCCTTGCCAGATGTGCGGTTCTCACAGCGCTCGGTTCGCAAAGCACTCCTCTCCCTGGACATCCATAAGTCGAGTGGGCCTGGGGAATTCCCCCCAATTGTGCTGAAGACGTGTGCTCCGGAGTTGGCACCGGTTCTAACGCGTCTTTTCGCGGTACTGTAGTCCCGAAATCATGGAAGACGGCTTTTGTGGGTAAAAAAGGCGACCGCTGAGATTTGTCTAAATACAGACCTATCGCCATCACCTCCTTGTTCTCCAAAATAATGTTATCCAAAACTGCCAGCTCATGCGGTACCTTGAGGATCACCAGCTTGATTAGTGACCGCCAATACGGTTTACGTCGGGGTGGAATAGTTAATGATCTTCTAGTCTAACTGACTCATGGCTGAGCGGAGGCAATAGAGTCCAAGGTGAAGGCATTGGCCTTTAGTTTGAACATTGCGAAAGCCTTCGATCGGGTTTGGTACAAAGCGCTTCCTTCGAAGCTCCCTTCCTATAGGCTTCCGGAGAAATTGTGCAATTGGATCACCAGCTTTCTTGTCGATCTTGTAATCAAGGTCGTTGTAGACGGTGCATGCTCTAACCTCAAACCATTATCGCTGGTGTTCCACAAGGCTGCGTGCCATCACCAACGCAGTTTGTTCTGCATATCAATGACATGTTGCAAACCATTGCTGCAGTGAATGTTACTCATTGCTATGCAAACAACAGCACTGGTGATACTCTATATACCGGTTGTGCCAATATTTCTCGGGCAAACGTCGCCGAGTACATAAACAAACTTATGTCTGAAGTTGAGAATTTGTTTAACGAATTATTAGACTGGGTGCTAATAAATCTAGTCCAGTTCAATCCCCAGAAGTCACAAGTTTGCGCTTTTACGGCTAAAAGGAACCCCTTTGTCAAATCTCCTCAGTTTCAAGTGTGCTATTTAGAATAATTTTTCTGTCTCGCATAACTTTCTTGTGGGATCGATTAACACCAAAAAATTTTTCGGACCGATACGACTTTCGGACCTTCAAGAAAGGAGCCTATTCCTTTTTAAAAGGCCGGCAATGCATCTGCAATTCCCCTGGTGTTTCAGTTGTATATGGGCGACGATAGTCACTTACCATCAGGTGAGTTGCATGCTCATTTGCCCCCTCTCCTATGAAAAAATAGATAATTTCTAATGCTATGTAAAATATGTTACATTTGCAGTATCGCAGGTTAGCATCCTGAGCTTGACACAATTTTTATCTATGTAAATTAATTATTCAGACTAGGAAAGGGTGGTGGAATGATTACCCGCTGTGCAGATAACATCGCTGGTTTATTTTTTCTGGAAAACTGTACAAACAGATGCTGATTTGAGTCTCTCTAAGATAGCAAGTTGGCTGAATTCAAATCTCCTTACATTTATACGACTTGAGCAGATTATGTATGTTTTACTTCTTCCCCAAGTTCACAACCAGGACCAAAGTTACGAGTACGAATTCATATATGTAACAGTTTGTACTTAAGATACTGTAATAATTGTCCTGATATTCAAAAGGTCACTCGCACTAGACCTATGTATATACCGAGATACCTCTCGGAGTTTCGTTGTATCTGTCCTTGTGTTTATTTATTAAATTAATAAAAGGGTTTGCTTTGTCTCTCGTTACACGTCCAACAAAATATTGTAATAATTTTCGTCTGACTTTCTATCAGACTTCAATGTGAATGTGGTCTTCATGACAGGAGTGGATAAGCTTTTATTGTGCTAAGACTGTATGATTTATAAATAATTTAATAGAATTGCAGTCTAACACTGGCTTGTAATAAGTAAAAAAAAAACTTTTTAAAACATAATATTTAAAACTATATATTAAGTAATTGATTCTGCATTTATGTTAGGAAAAGAAAAAAGAATAGAATAGTCGGCAGCAGTAAATTGATCAGAGAGCTCCACTTAGTTTTAATTTCACAAATTGAGTAACTGTGGTGCGTCCTACCGCGCAATACGCTTAGGTCCTTTATCTTTTGTTACATTGCACTGCTATTTCGCAATCACCGTTGCGCGTTATCACACTGCACTGCACGCATTGTTTTGCAGTAGTGAAACTCTGGTAATGGATTGCTAGAATAAATGCAACAAGAAGCACTTATGTTAGATTTTATTTATGTAAAAGCTTCACAGTTTTATAAATTTTACATTTATAATGACGGTTTATTTTCCCTGTCGGCTTTTGAACTCACATAGTATTTATTTAAATCTTAGGTTCAAATAGACGGTTCTTTAGTCAGAATAATAACTAAATCAGTTCAATACAAAGTTTAATTCTCAAAAATAAAATTTTATGCAGCTTTTAATCATATTTTCCAAAAACAAATAATCACTTGTAATAATAAAAATCTCATACAAATAGGCCTTTTTTTAAAACGAAATTGGCAAAACTGCATCTAATAACATAGGAAGTTCGTAAAATTATGGTAACTGTAATAAATTATTGGAAAACACCTTTTTGTTTCAAATATTATACGTAAAGTGATAGCCTATACACATCCCACAACTAGGCGCAGGCAACGAATCTTTATTGTGAATAGTTTCCTGATGATTGTTTTTGTCTACCACTGAACCATTAGTAAATTATCACTTAAATTTCCAATTAATAATGTGCAGCGCCAACTTACTCACTTATTAGTATTTAGGGCGAATTCTTATCCCCTGAACTACCATGGGATCTATGTTTCATGTATACAGCGATAAATAAGCACTAAAAAAAGCTAGAACACCTAATAAAATATTGCTGATTCATAAATCTGTACATTTTATATTCATAGTTCGCAAGCCACGGTGAACCCCTTACCACGTTTATATTATTTTTCATAATTTTTCATATTACCTCTTTTTTTCTTAATATTAAATTAATGTCGAAATTTATAAAATGCTAACATAGATTATAACATTTTAACTAAAATTCTATAGAAGTTATTGTCTGAAATAAACAAATTAATTTAGTTTAATATCTGGCGGGAAACTGCACTGAAGGATACTGTCGCATATCGACATATAGTCGTAGTGTTAAACATACTGGCAACCCAACTTCAGGAGAGAATGCCTCGCTCCTTCATTCCAGATTTTATCTCCATTTTAATAATGGATCCTTCTTAAAGTCATGGTGGTCTGAAAAGTTACCACAAGCGTTTAAGGCCTTATTTATCATACTAATCGCATCCACAGTAATAACTTATGATAATTATAGTATATTGGCAAAAGACTGCTTTTTCATTAGCATATGAAAGAGTTGATTTATTTTAAATGTCAATGCTTGACAGGCCAATTTCAGATTCTCATATATAATCTTTAATTTTGATTGTGATCTAAATCAAGTAGTTTCCTTCGTGTATTTATATATTACTAGCTGGCCAGGCAAATGTTGTTCTGCCCTCTCCGACGACCCTGTGTCCTATAAAAATTCTTAATAAAAAATATTGAGGGTCACTTATAGGGGTAAAAACTATCCTATCCCTCAAGTTGGACCAAACTGCACACAGTGTGCAAAATTTCATTGAAATCAGTTCAGTAGTTTAGGAGTTCATCGCGGACAAACAATGTGACATGTAATTTTTATATATAAAGATTATCGTAGTCGAACTAAAATGACAAGACAGTGTTGTAAATGAAAATAATATAATCTTTTTACACACAGATGAGAATAATTAAGTTTTTTTATTACCATTTTTTATTCTTATTTACAAAAGCAATAATTAGCAATGCAAGTACTGCTAATTGACGACAGAAATAGGTAAGAGGGTGGTAACTACTCAGACGGGTTCCTATAAAGAAAAAAAGGTTCCATCACCTAGTCTCTAGTAAAATAAAACGCTTAAATCCTGTAGGGTGACATTATTTAATACAGCCTATCGAAGCTAGATCTGAACATAGAGATGCCTATGCATAGTTCACCTCATAAGGAGGATATTTGCAATAGTTGGCTGGCGGGTTGGTAACCGTAGTTTTTTAATTTTTATTGTTATTAGGAAGACACTGCTGCCCATCTCCTGTTTTATATACGTATACTAAATCAGTATATAATATAACAAAACCCCTATAACAGTAACAATATGTTTATAACATTACGAGGAAGTTATAGGTACATATTATAAAGATTTTTTATACAATACAATACAATAACTTTATTTCAGGCATCAAGGACTTAAAAATTAAGAACATTGGCCCATAGCAATATATACCTTAACCTAAAAATATATATAAAATATAGACATAACGTAACACTATCTAGGGAACTTTTTTCTTTGGCGCGTCCCTGTATCGGCGAAACACTACCCCAGAGGGCCAGAAATCGGGAGCGAGGAATGTCTCTTTATGTTTTGCAGGAACCTGGAGTACGTAGGATTTGAAGTTCGTTGACCTATTAGACTCCAGACGCTGCAAATGTAAAGAGATCGGATCCTCAATGCGGCATCGGCTTCGTTCTTCCACGTAACGCAGGACGTCTTCTCCCGACGTACTTTTGTCCAAACGGGAGATGTAGAGTTGTATAGTTTTAAATTTAAAAAGTTTTAAATTAACATTACTTATTCCGTAAAAAAATCCCCTTTACTTCGTTGTATGTTTATTGTCACAAACTGTCTCCAAATCAAACAAGTGTAAAGTAACACTTGTTTGTATATGTCGAGCATGGAAGCGTATTAGGAATAATGTTTGTACCGTTAAAAGGGCACCATCCTTCACGGTATGTTGAAGGATTAAATTCAACATATTATTATATCTTGAAGGATTAAATCTTTCAACATATAATAATAGGTTGAAGTATTTAAAAAGTAAGAAATAATAATGGTAAAATATGTATGCAGTTAATAAACTATTTCGGCGTAAAGGCGTAAATGGAGCAGTGCAGCACTGCTGGCAGACAAATTAATATGATCGACAATTTCTTCAACCTTTCGTTTTATACAGTGATTCCAGACCGTTGATGGAGAATAACCTATGTTTCTATATTATTATATTCCATGATCTCAAACCTAGCGAGACACAGACCACTTGCGATAGCTACGTCGCAATATCAGTATTTCTGACGCTATCTTCCATCATTTTTGTCTCTAGAATATTACAAAATGATTATGACACCATCTCAGACTTACATAGGAAGAAAGATGGAGCCAAAATCATGTCCAGTTTATTATCAGAACACGTTATCACATACACACATGCATCTAAAATAAATTGCTACCAGCAATTTATTTTGTTCCATTTAGGGTTTAGGTGCATATGTATGTGCCCAGCATTAAACATTTATGAGCTGATAAAGAAAGAAAGAAGAATAATGTGTGCATAAGCGTATGACGGGAAAGGTAGAGGAGAGATGGAAAAGTATGCAGCGCTTTTTCTATTTTTATTTTTAAAACTGCTACCGTCATCGATTAAAGGCATTAAATCTTTTTGGCGTTCCATAGTCCCAAAGATGTCTCTCAAGACAAAAACGGGACAAAATTATTTGACGGTTCTTCTTACGCCATCGCGAAATGACAATTATATCTAAGCAGTGAAATTATAGTATCTTCGGTTTATATGTCGAACACCCCATAAAAATGAATATATTTTTTCTTTGTGTCTAGGTGGACTGAAAACTTTGAGGGTTAATAAGATCACGGCAGGATCTATCGAAATACGTTTACTTACTTATTTACTTATTATTATAATGCAAAAAATATAAATATTTCAAAATAAAGTGCTAGAAATGTACTCCAAAAGCAACTTTTAATATAGTTCTATTCATGCAACTCCTGTCGCGATAAAAATTCAATTTCGAGAGAAATTCCACTTTTCTTAATATTTCAGAACTGCTGAGCTACACAATAGGTACATTGAAATTGAGGAAAATGTAAGCGTCACCGTGTTTTATTCATATTACCATATGAAAAAAATATAGAATTGTTATTGCAAGTGACTTAATTTTATACTACTTTGACCCTCCTCAAAATACGGGATCTGTGAGAGGCAGTAAGATGAATAATATATAAAAAGCGGCGTTATATAAATCTAAAACCCTTTATCTTCTTTTATGCTTAAGTAGTCAAATTTCCTTATTTTTATTTAGTACACTGAAATGCATAAATATTGTTTTGTTTCTTCTACAATTTTCTTTTCTATAGTTTTTTTTTATAGCATAACGGTGACCAACGAGCACACAGCCCACCTGATGATATGTGATTGCTGTGGCCCATAGACATGTACATTTATCTTCGATTACGAATCAAAATGCAGATGTGTCGTCACCCCTGAGGACTAAGATGGGATGCCTTGTTTCCAATGAAATGGTCTCCGGTTCTCTACACTCACCATTCGAAACACAGCAGAGTCAAGCTGCCATACGCTGATATTCTGTGAGAGCGTGGTCCATCTCCGGTCCAGCCGACCTATTCGTACTACAACAGAATAGAAAAGAATAGAATAGAATAGAATAATTTTTTATTCAATATTGATTATTACATAATTCTTATTGAAAGTCATTTTTTTATTTACCACTGGTTCGGAAAATACCTCAGTCCTGGGAAGAACCAGCAAGAAACTCAGCGGGACTTTTTTTTTCAAACATATTTCACTTAACAATAATTTCATTTATACAATTTTTAAATGATTTTTAATAGAACCAGCATGGTGGCGATCACCTTATTCCCAGGGGTTATTTTCATTCATGTATTCCTTGATATTATAATAACCCTTTTTGTACAGTTTTTCTTTAATAAAACTTTTAAACTTGTTTATTGATAAACTTTGAATATGTTCTGGGATTTTGTTGTAAAAGCATATACATTGCCCCATAAATGAATTCTGTGGAGGCTAGTAACTGGTATTACAAGCTTATGTTTGTTCCTAGTGTTTAAAGTATGCACATCCTTATTCTTATTAAAGCTACGTAGTCAGGTCATAAATTCTGTCACATGTTTAATATAAAATAATTGAAACAAGTTTATTCATTATGTAACCATTTATATACCAAAATGAACATAACAAAACATACATTCTGATTACACTAAAGTTTATTCAAAATGACCTTCGTGATTTTGAATACAGGCCTTCAATCTGCGCGGCCAGTCGTCTATCGCAGCACGAACGAGGTCCATGTCAATATCGGTGGCTGCATTAATCAAGGATGTCATGAGTGACTCCAAATTGGGATGAGGCTTTGAGCACGCCTTTTTTTCCAAGTGTTGCCATATCTTATAATCTAACGGATTCAAATCTGGACTGGAGGAGGGCCAGTCTTCGTGCCGAATGAAGTCGATTTCACGCGCCGCCAGCCAGCCTTGTGTGCTCTTCGCTCTATGAGCTGGCGCCGAATCTTGTTGGAATACCCAGTGCCTGTTATTGAACATGGTATGAGAAACAGGTCCCACACGGTTCGTCAGAACTGTATTTTGATACACAACTGCATTCGTTTTACACCTTTCTCACAAAAATGTACCTCTGTTAAGCCCCAATAAGAAACTCCCAACCATACCATGAGCGAGAATGGAAAATGACCTCGTTGGACACGCGGAATACGGTTGCTCGCTTCTTCACTATTGTGTGCGTACACCTTATCATTTTGTTTGTTGTAGCTCTCTTCTACGGTAAAAATTTTTTCATACGAAAAAAGAATTTCCCGATATTTTTTTCCCGCGTACCGCTTCAACAAAGCGCGGCATCTCCTCAGTCTCAGGTCCATCAGACGAGCATTCAAACGATGTTCTGTTTTTCTTCGATATGCCCGAAGCCTTAAGTCTTAATTTAACACCCTTTTTACCGTGGTTCTGCTTAACCCCATCTGAAGGGCCAACAGTTTCTGCTTACGTTTGGGATTTTTCACTGCTGGAGTCCTAACAGACCGAGGGCGACCACTTCTTGATCTGTCATCTACACTAGAGTCTTCATTGTATCGTTTGATGGTACGATAAACGAATCTATTCGTTATATTCAAATTTTTCAGTATGTCAAAAATTTGAATTGGCGCGTAACCGCAACGATGCAACGCAATAACTGCAACACGGTCTTCTTTAAGCGTCCACTTCATATTTAAAAATGAGTAAAATTCTAAAAAGTATACAGTTATATTTTCATGAACAATTCTAAATTCGAATTCAAATTTTTGAAATTTGAAAAGAAATTCTTTTTTGTGGCCAGCATTATAAAAGAAAAGTTTTTACTGTGTGACAATACTTATGACCTGACTGTTTATTTATGTTTTTATGTACATACATTACATTTTCATAAATATATTGCGATGCCAAAGTTAATATGTTTATTTCTTTAAATTTTTGTCTGAAGGACTCTTTACAATTTAGGTTATAAATCACCCGAACGGCTCTCTTTTGCAAAACAAATATAGCTTCAATATCAGTCGCATTACCCCATAGCAAAATTCCATAAGACATTACGCTATGAAAGTAACTAAAATACACTAATCTAACTGTCTCAACATCTGTGAGATTTCTAATCTTTCTTACACCATATGTTGCAGAACTAAGTCTGCTTGCTAATTTAGATATATGGGGCCCCATTGAAGTTTCGCGTCAATAGTAATACCGAGAAAAACAGTGGTATCCACAAGACCCAACTCCACCCCATTTAATAGCACATTGGTATTCGAATGAGCGAATGATGAACCATAACATAGCTGCAGCATGGCTCTACCACGTAAAACCACCACGTGGTTACTATTTTGTTACTATCAATGTTTTCAAAACTATCACTACAAAAATACTTTACTTGTGTCACATAGATGTTGCTCAGTAGTTTTTTTTTAGTAGAGAACAGAGACTACCCATCTGTCCAGAACAGGATTATAGTTCGAGAATGTATATTTATTCTTGCAAGCACAGGGATACTTTCTCTGCCCTCACTCTCAAACTCCGATGGGACGAACCGGAGAAAGATCAGGCACAGGATTAACGGCTTAACGTGCTTTTCAGGCACGGGGGTAGAACACCGCCAACTTCTTGACTCCGGGCTGCTACTGAAAATATCGACTGAATAACCAAATAACTGATTATGGCTTGATCCGAGATTCGAACCCAGGAACACATGATCAGCAGTTGTGCTGACGAGGATTAAACAAACCAGGCAGTCATATTCAAAAACTTCATGATCAGGTAAGTCATTAATATGCACCACATATGGAATGCTGTTGCCCACTTAAGTCGCTAACCTGAAGTACTTATCAGTTTTGACGATAATAGTAATAAATTTGCAGTACTACGATTAATACATATTATATATTTGTATAATAAAAAAACTAAAACTAATAATTAAATTATCATACAGTTACAACTCCCCGTGGTATTGTGTCAAGAACGCTAGCTGCGTTTCCTCGCTGAATGGCTATACTTAGCCTCTGAGCGAAAAAAGAACCAGCCCTCTTATCACCAGCAGGTACGACCAAACCCAGGTAGAGTTCCTTTAGGAACCTCAACGCAAATGGACCCCACGGACCGATGGTCCCATTAGCAAATGGCACAAATATGTAATTTCTTCTCAGATACTCATATTTGCGCCAGTTACTCAGTTCAGCTGCATCTGATGCCGCCCCAGCTCTACACGATGTACCCCTGAGATGAGATGCCACACTAGGGTTTTACCTCTTTCCCAAGGGACCAATGTCATACCGTCGAGTCTCCTGCCATCGTCTCTAAATATTCCAAAAGGCTCTAAAATAGAGGGAACATTTAAAGAGACAAGAGCCCTTCCAATGACATCGTCCAAAGAACCGTGCCGTGAAACCTACCAGCACTTTTCTTACATAAAAGGCCGTGGAGCCCAAACTCGTCAACGGTACTGACACAGAGGCACTGATGGGATTGAAAAACCGCCGTTCCTAGTGGGATTCCTATGGTAATGCTCAAGCTTTCCCCATCAAGTAATGTGCCGAGATTACTTGATGGTAAAGCGATAATTAAAAATAATTTTATTACCGACACCAGAAGCCCGTGTACCAAACACGGGCTCCTGGTGTCGGAAATAAAATAAAATTAAATAAAAATTAAGTTAGTAACAACATTCACATCACAAATCATTTTGATCCTATGACTAAGCTGACTCAGTAATTCTGGATTGGACATCGTATTTTACAGATATCACTATAGCTTTTTAATATTCCAAAATATATATCTGAAAAAATTTCAGAACTGAAATAATAATCATATCTTCAGATGTCGTCAACAGTCATGTGAATTTTTATTTGATTTTTTTTTGAGGCGTGCTGTTCAATCACTCCACTCCACTTTCACATTATAACCGTTTCGATCGTATTTTTATTTCCGAAAATCGTTTGACTTTAGTGGGTTGCCTTATATCACAGGAATTTCTCACCTTGGCATCTTAAAGCTTACTTGTCCCCATTTTTTAAATTTAGGTAACTTTTTCTGGAGAGAAAATTTCAACTCTGACGAGGTTTATTGTGTAAAAAGAGGCAGTGAAAAAATAAAAAAATATTTTTTGACTTTCGTTCCTAGAATTTCTATAGCAGATACTATGTTGATATACTTCCAATAAAAGCTGATGGTTGGTGATGAACTTTAAAAATTTTATACTTTTCAGGCCTAGGTCAAACTAGCACCAGCAGTTTTTATTAAATATTAGATAAAAGGGTTCAAATGGACATAATGCAAAGCAAATAGTTGATATTGTTTTAAGATTATTTTACAAGCGGAACATAATCTAGAATAAATGCAACAAAATGCAGCCTTAAATAACAATATAAAGCAGACAACAATAACACAAGAACCTGTTTTCGTTGCTCTCACCGTAAATAAATTTGGTTGCATTACATAATCTTACAACACAGGAACTATTTAAAGAAAAATCATGTCACACCTTGTAAAAACCCTCATCCTGTTTTAAAATAGTAAGGAGTACCATTTACAAATTCAAATTTTATTTGCAATATAACATTTTATTTTTTGAGAGGGATCTTGATTGGAGCAAAACAAATTCCACTGCACTATCTAAATGTAACTGTCGAACTTTAAATGTCCTGTAAATTGTATTTAGTTCTTGAAAATGCAACTTCATCCTTGCATCCCACTTTTGGTTTGTCCGTGTGTCAAAGAGCCAATTTTCAGCAATAACAGAACAGTATTGCTTTGTTTAAAAAAATAGACTTTTTACTGGTAACGAGTCATTTCATTTTATTTCCTATTGACATGGTAGAGCCACACTGCAGCTATATTGTGACTGCGAACCGATCTAGTCATGCTACGACTACGTTGAAACACGCTCACATAGAATACCAGCGTTAAACAGCAGAATAGTGCTGTGTTTCGTATGGTGACAGTAAAGAACATGAGACCCTTTTTACTTGTAACGAGGAATTCCATCTTACATCCTGTAGGGTAACAACACATCTGGATTTTGAATAAAGGATAAATGTATATTTCTATGGGCCACAGTATTTATTAACCACCATTTGGACTGTGTCCTCACTAGTCACCCTTATTGTAACGAACTAAGAAAAACAATCATTTAATTTTAATACAATTTTTTTTGGATTTTCTTCTGAAAACAGTTCATTTTGAAAGTGAAAATGCGATCAAAATTTTAAAAATGAACAAGTGCGTTACTTAATGTATGAAATTTTATTTCTAAAGAGGAAATTCAACAAACCTTAAAGCTCAAGTCACGCAGAGAAAAAGCGGTTCAGAAGCGGACCTGTGGGGAATGAATGCAATCCGGTGCTTGCGGCACAAAAGTCTAGTTTGGAATCCTCGGCGACAGGGCGATCGGGTATCAAAAGCGGCCGGAGGGTTTGAAAACTGAAGCTATGAAATCAAAGCTAACAGATGGTTCTTACCAAGTAAACCATGAAGGAATTAAAAAAGGTGATGATTGACAATGGTATATTTATATGTGAAAGAAGACTTGATTGAGAATCCCTAATTAATTTTCAGTACGGAAATCACTGAACACAGTTATTAACGTTTCAATGATTTGTATGGTATTCACTACGCTTACTCACAAAAGAACCTGCGATTTCATTGTCAAAAAACCGCAAACATGGCGCAACTTCAATTTGATTTTACGTTGATTGAATAAAACATTGAAAGTGATACTCAGTCTGGTAGTAGCTGCAAATTATTGATTGTTAACTAAAGTTACTATATTTAGTAGTAATTAACTAAAGGTGCTATTTTTATTTTATTTATATCAGGATAGACTAAATATAGAATATAAAAATTAATAAGCTAAGATTGTGAGAGTTCTATGGTATAAAAATGTTAATTTTGTTATTTAATTTAATTTGTTATTGTCATTTTCCCCGTCTTAGTTTTGGTATTTCTTAGTTTTTAATTTATTTTTAGGTTATGTATCTACTATTTTGAAATTTTTTTTATAGACTTTTACTTTTATTGTGAAATGGCTGCCTTAAATATGCTTAACATTTAATAATTAAGTTTATGAATTATTTTTGTGAACATGTACTATTGTAATTACCTCTGGCTGTTCTTGAGGAAATAGATAAATAAATATTGTAATATAAGTTTTATAAAGATCGCAATCGATTTATTGTATTGACGCATCTTGATCACAGTTAAACACGTTATACAACCCGTTAAGGCTAAAAATTTATGGCTAAACTGGGTCTTTTACCAAGAAATACTTATACGACAAGAGTCAATAATTGATTGGATATATTGTATTAATTAATAATTGATCGCTCCACGATTAAAACTTCTTTTCTTGACGCAGTACTTGTTCTCAATTCAACTGTTACTGATCACAGTTCTATGCTTCTAAATCTTTCACTAAATAACTATTATTCTCATAAAGTAAGCTATAATACAAAAATTGGTTACAATGAAGCTCTTAAACATCTGACTAAAATGACTATTTTATTTATACTCTTTATTTTATTGCACATAAAATCTGACACAACACAAATTTAAATTTATAAATTTATGTACAATTACGTGGGTTTATCGCTGACCAACGATCTCCAGGCAAACCTTGGTAAAGGAGATCATTTTATTAAAATATTATATATAGAAGTGTGCATTAATAGTAGAAAAACAAGTATATATTAATAGTATAAGCTATATATATGATATGAGACAATGCGATAATCAAATACATAATTTTATATCATAATACATATACATATTTATAAATATTTTTGTAATATATTTTAATTACAAATCATATACACAAAACTTATTAAGAAAAGTAGATATGACAATAAAATATATTTAGTAAAACACATATTTAAATAATAATCTTTAACAATTTTTTTGAAAGAATCAATGCTTTGGGCTTTCTTAATTGTTAAAAGGAGCGAGTTCCATAATTTGATTGCTTTAACACAAAAGGAGGCATGAAAAAAAATTGAGTCGTGAGCAGGCACACGCAAAATAAGTTTATCAGTTAATCTTTTTATAAACACTAACTGCAATGCTAACAGCGCTGCCTCTCTTTAAGTTGATAAACTTCTTACCATTTTAAAATTTTGCACTCAAGAAATAGTGATTACTATGAGTCAAAGAATTTTCAAACAACTTGTTACACCCGGAGTTCCCCGCTGTATTTACCAAAGAGATAAATTGCATAAAAACTTAGAAAGGATCCTCATAACAACATAATGGTTGTGTCTAAATAGGCTTAAAATGGATATGAAAGATCTCTTCTTAGGTGTAAAATAATACACAAAAATGGAAAGCTATTAAAACTAAAAAAATAATTTTTACTAATGCACCAGCTAGAGAGTTGCTGAATAATATAAGCAACAACCTAAGTACAATTTAGAGTATAAATTGTTGGTTTCTCAAATATTGGTAAAAATTCAGAAAAAAATTTTAGTTCAAATGAAAATCAAAAAGAACTTCAATACCATAAAACTTCATACCGGCACAACTTCAATGGGCCTTGTGTCGCCATTTCCTGCGTTCTTTTTCCACTCTACGAAGCGGAAATTGAGTTTATTATTATGTTCCTTAAAAATGACTACGCTGTAGACTGGGACTCTATCTCTAATAAGCTTATGAAATTAGCTAAAAATACTCTTGTTCCGCCCTTAACTAAGCTATTTAATATCTATTTCCATCAGGGTCTATTTCCAAAATCTTTAAAAATTTATTATAGCCCTAGTAAACAAAGATGGCTCCAGAGACAGTATAAATATTTACCAGCTCATATCTGTATTACCTGCTCTCTCAATAACTTTGGAAAAGTTTAAAATACTTAATAAAATACTTAATAGTTCTCACAAATGATTAATATTCTGTCACGTTATCAATGTGGTTGTGGATCAGAAAAGGGACAGAAAATGCTGCTTATTATTTTGTTCATACTGCAAAGAATAGACTTTCGTAATTGTCATAAAAATACGCTTGAAATGTTATTCAAACACCGTAGCATATTTGAGAGCAAAAAATTTGCTTTCCCGACATTTAACGTACGAAGAGGCGTGATGGATTTTCTTACAAAGGCTGAGTTAAGACTTTATTTAAACTCAATATAAAGAGTTTAAGCTTGTTATTGATTAAAGGAGCATATGTATTTATCTAATAAAGAGAAAAACATGTTGATTTTTATAGAACAAGGGTGAAAACGAGTACACAATCCACTTGAAGGTAAGTGGATGCTGTGAATCTTGGACATCTACATCTACAGTTAAGAATCAAAATGCAGATGCATTGTTGACCCCTGAGGACTAAGATGGAATACCTAGTTTTCAACATAGAAGGTCTCTGGTTCTCAAAATACACCACACAAAACAAAGCAGCTTTAAGCTGCTATTTCACGCTGGCATTACGTAAGAGCATGGTACTTCCCCGGTCGAACTGACCTATTCGTGCTACCGCCACAATATTGCTGCAGAGTGTCTCTACCACGTAAAAATGTATGCATTTTCCTCATCTTTGCTCATATCCAATATTATTAACTGCATAACTCTACACACTACATGCTATTATTTAGTGTACCACGACAATTTACTGCAATGAACACATTGTTTTCGTATTTGCGATATTCTCGTAATAGATGAAAAAGAAAAAAACCTATTTAAAGAATTGAACTATTTTAGCCTTGTTATATTTATTGACGTATTTTTATTCTGTATAGTATATAGCCGTGCTACAGCTATAAAATTGTAGTACAAATGGGTTGTCTTGAACGGGGTAGGACCACGCTCTCACACAGAATACCAGCGTAAAATAGCAGCTAAATGCTGCCTTGTTTGGTATAGTCAGTAGATCCTTTTACTGGAACAGAGGGATTCTATTTTACTCTTCAAGGGTAACAACGCATCTGTATTTTGATTCTTGATCAAAGATAAATGTAGGTGTCATTGGCCTTAGCATTAACTTCCCATCAGGTGGTCTAAGTGGTAGTTTGTCACACTCATTCAATGTAAAAAAATACTCAGCTTTTAATAAAAAAATGGATTTAAATTTCTTTGTATATATATATATATATATGTGTGTGTGTGTGTGTGTGTGTGTGTGTGTGTGTGTGTGTGTGTGTGTGTGTGTGTGTGTGTGTGTGTGTGTGTGTGTGTGTGTGTGTGTGTGTGTGTGTGTATGGTTATACATATATACGAATATTATAGAGCAACCGTATTTACAGTTTATCTATTACTTGTATTTATCGATTGTAGTCTTCAAATTTTTATTTAATTTTTTGATAAAGCCACATAAAATCTTATAACGGTAATCCTCTTACTTTAAAATTATGTATATATAAAAATATATTATAAAAACAATGTGTTCATTGCAGTATATTGGCGTGGTACACTAATTAATAGCATGTAGTTTGTAGAGTTATGCAGTTAATAATATTGTATGTGAGCCAAGATGACGGAACTGCATATATTTTTTACGTGGTAGAGCCACTCTGCAAATATATTGTAGCGGTAGCACGAATAGAGCAGTTCGACCGGGGAAGTACAACGCTCTTACGTAATGCCAGCGTGAAATAGCAGCTTAGAGCTGCTTTGTTTCATATGGTGTATGTAGAGAACCGGAGACCATTTATATTGAAAACGAGGTATTCCATCTTAGTCCTCAGGGGTAACAATGCATCTGCATTTTGGTTCTTAATTGTAGATGTAGATGTCCAAGATTCACAGCATCCACTTACCTTCAAGTGGATTGTGTGCTCGTTTTCACCCTTATTCTATAAAAAAACAACGTTTTTTACTAATGACTATTAGTAAATATTGATTTTGTAAATAAAAATGTATAATAAAATTAGAAAGTATTTATTCAACATTAAATCATGTTATTTATTAAATTTTAAAACAAAATTTATAATGAGTTTTAAGAGTAGAATAAAGTAAAATAAACAAATAGTTGTTTTCTTATCACAAACATTTTATACCTACGTTGGCTAAGCTAATTACTATCCGCTAATATTCCGCATTTAGCTTCTTCAGATCTTACAGCTCCAATCATATCTTCAACGATCGCTGAATCTGCGATGCTCATTTTCATTGGAAAGCCAAACATTGCTTCGTATGAGGTTCCTTTAACTCCCTCATCATATGCTTTATCTTTCATTGCCTGGATGAACTTAAAGCCCTCTTTAACCATTTTAACCTTTACTTTCTCTAAACACTGCGTATTTAGCTAAAAGTTAGTCTTTCTTACTTGATGAACACTGTCTGCGAGCACGATAATGCGTCGAATACTTCTAGACATGACTATTTTCAGACATTTTACGCGTCTGAGGTTAAACCTAAAATTTACTAAGTAATGCTAGCTTAACGATTTACGCAGAACTGTTCGGACTTTTACCATAAAAACTTGGTAAATCTTAGGTTTTACTAGAAAATCATAGGATGTACCTTTGTTCGAGCTTATATTATATCTATTTATGTTTATTATTGAGCAACCTTATTTACAGTCCTCTTTCTTCTTTTCTCGTATTTATCGATTGTAGTCTTCGAATTGAAATGCGTCAAATTTTCATTTCATTTTTTATTTCATTTGATTTCAAAGACATATTTGAAAGCAAAAAAGTACATTCTGGAAATTACACGTACGAAGAGGCGTGATGGATTTTCTTACAAAAACATGTTGTTTTTTTATAGAATAAGGGTGAAAACGAGCACACAATCCACTTGAAGGTAAGTGGATGCTGTGAATCTTGGACATCTACATCTACAATTAAGAACCAAAATGCAGATGCATTGTTACCCCCTGAGGACTAAGATGGAATACCTCGTTTTCAATATAAATGGTCTCCGGTTCTCTACATACACCATATGAAACAAAGCAGCTCTAAGCTGCTATTTCACGCTGGCATTACGTAAGAGCGTTGTACTTCCCCGGTCGAACTGCTCTATTCGTGCTACCGCTACAATATATTTGCAGAGTGGCTCTACCACGTAAAAAATATATGCAGTTCCGTCATCTTGGCTCACATACAATATTATTAACTGCATAACTCTACAAACTACATACTATTAATTAGTGTACCACGCCAATATACTGCAATGAACACATTGTTTTTAGATTTGCGATATTCTCATAATAGATGAAAAAGAAAAAAAAACCTAACAGCTATTTAAAGAATTGAACTGCTTTAGTCTAGTTATATTTTTTGATGTAGTTTTATTCTGTACATGGTAGAGCCGTGCTGCAGCTATAAAGTTGAAGTACAAATGAGTTGTCTTGAAAGCGGTAGGACCACGCTCTCACAGAATACCAGCGTAAAATAGTAGCTAAATGTTGCTGTGTTTCGTATGGTAAGTAGATCATTTTTATGGAACAGAGGCATTCTATTTTACTCTCCAGGGGTAACAACGCATCTGTATTTAATTCTTGATCAAAGACAGATGTAGATGTCAGTGGGCCTCAGCATTAACTTACCATTAGGTGGTCTGAGTTTGTCGCACTTATTCAATTTAAAAAAATACTTACCCATTAATTAAAAAAAATCGATTTAAATTTTCTTTGGATTAAAACGCAAAGGCTTTTTATATATTAATTAAGAGCCGCAAATCAGATTTTAATATATTGTTAGGAATTAAGGTAAAATAATAAGGAAAAAATAAGAAGAATTGAGGGTGTAACTGTAATCTCCCACTTGTTCTAGCAGTATAAAGTATCGCGCAGTCGACTAAGAGGGATCAGCCTGTAATTCTACGAGTCTCATGTCGTTATTATGCCCGTTGGGCTAAACCATTTCCTGCACGCTGAGATTCTGCCTATATAAGACTAGTAATGTAGTTCTATTCGTGTAGTAGTTCTTCTAGTGTAATAATATATTTTTATATATACATAATTTTAAAGTAAGAGGATTACCGTTATAAGATTTTATGTGGCTTTATCAAAAAATTAAATAAAAATTTGAAGACTACAATCGATAAATACAAGTAATAGATAAACTATAAATACGGTTGCTCTATAATATTCGTATATATGTATAACCATACACACACACACACACACACACACACACACACACACACACACACACACACACACACACACACACACACACACGCACGCGCACACACACACACACACACACACACACACACATATATATATATATATATATATATATACATATATATATATATACATATATATATATATATATATATATATATATATATATATATATATATACAAAGAAATTTAAATCCATTTTTTTATTAAAAGCTGAGTATTTTTTTACATTGAATGAGTGTGACAAACTACCACTTAGACCACCTGATGGGAAGTTAATGCTAAGGCAAATGACACCTACATTTATCTTTGATCAAAAATCAAAATACAGATGCGTTGTTACCCTTGAAGAGTAAAATAGAATCCCTCTGTTCCAGTAAAAGTATCTACTGACTATACCAAACAAGGCAGCATTTAGCTGCTATTTTACGCTGGTATTCTGTGTGAGAGCGTGGTCCTACCCCGTTCAAGACAACCCATTTGTACTACAATTTTATAGCTGCAGCACGGCTATATACTATACAGAATAAAAATACGTCAATAAATATAACAAGGCTAAAATAGTTCAATTCTTTAAATAGGTTTTTTTCTTTTTCATCTATTACGAGAATATCGCAAATACGAAAACAATGTGTTCATTGCAGTAAATTGTCGTGGTACACTAAATAATAGCATGTAGTGTGTAGAGTTATGCAGTTAATAATATTGGATATGAGCTAAGATGAAGAAAATGCATACATTTTTACGTGGTAGAGCCACTCTGCAGCAATATTGTGGCGGTAGCACGAATAGGTCAGTTCGACCGGGGAAGTACCACGCTCTTACGTAATGCCAGCGTGAAATAGCAGCTTAAAGCTGCTTTGTTTTGTATGGTGTATTTTGAGAACCAGAGACCTTCTATGTTGAAAACTAGGTATTCCATCTTAGTCCTCAGGGGTCAACAATGCATCTGCATTTTGATTCTTAACTGTAGATGTAGATGTCCAAGATTCACAGCATCCACTTACCTTCAAGTGGATTGTGTACTCGTTTTCACCCTTGTTCTATAAAAATCAACATGTTTTTCTCTTCATTAGATAAATACATATGCTCCTTTAATCAATAACAAGCTTAAACTCTTTATATTGAGTTTAAATAAAGTCTTAACTCAGCCTTTGTAAGAAAATCCATCACGCCTCTTCGTACGTTAAATGTCGGGAAAGCAAATTTTTTGCTCTCAAATATGCTACGGTGTTTGAATAACATTTCAAGCGTATTTTTATGACAATTACGAAAGTCTATTCTTTGCAGTATGAACAAAATAATAAGCAGCATTTTCTGTCCCTTTTCTGATCCACAACCACATTGATAACGTGACAGAATATTAATCATTTGTGAGAACTATTAAGTATTTTATTAAGTATTTTAAACTTTTCCAAAGTTATTGAGAGAGCAGGTAATACAGATATGAGCTGGTAAATATTTATACTGTCTCTGGAGCCATCTTTGTTTACTAGGGCTATAATAAATTTTTAAAGATTTTGGAAATAGACCCTGATGGAAATAGATATTAAATAGCTTAGTTAAGGGCGGAACAAGAGTATTATTAGCTAATTTCATAAGCTTATTAGAGATAGAGTCCCAGTCTACAGCGTAGTCATTTTTAAGGAACATAATAATAAACTCAATTTCCGCTTCGTAGAGTGGAAAAAGAACGCAGGAAATGGCGACACAAGGCCCATTGAAGTTGTGCCGGTATGAAGTTTTATGGTATTGAAGTTGTTTTGGAATATTAGCGGATAGTAATTAGCTTAGCCAACGTAGGTATAAAATGTTTGTGATAAGAAAACAACTATTTGTTTATTTTACTGTATTCTACTCTTAAAACTCATTATAAATTTTGTTTTAAAATTTAATAAATAACATGATTTAATGTTGAATAAATACTTTCTAATTTTATTATATATTTTATTTACAAAATCAATATTTACCAATAGTCATTAGTAAAAAACGTCTAATTTTATACCAAACCTTACTTACATTTACCAACTCATGTTGGTAAATTCCAAGATTTAAAAGGAAGACCATATATATATATATATATATATATATATATATATATATATCATCCTTACAGCCTTTCATAAGTCCATTGCTGAACATAGGCCTCCCCCAAGGAATGCCACAAAGCACGGTCCTAAACACCTGGATCCATCGACTTCCCACATGTCTTAATAGGTCGTCACTCTATCTAGTGGGGGGTCGCCCTACCCTTCGCCTACCGGTACGAGGCTGCCACTCGAGAAATTTCTTTCCCATCGGTTGTCGGTTCTTCGAGCTATATGGCCGGCCCACTGCCACTTCACCTTACTAATCCGTTGGGCTCTGTCGGGTACTTTTTTAAGGGTAACATCCGGAGCTTTGCGGTCTCGAGCATCGACTCATGATAAGTATGCCATATGCTTGTGCTTTTCAGTACGAGCGCATTCAGCAATGAACCATGGGCGAGCTTTACCACTAATGGCCACGTCGGCAAAGGGGATGAAGTACTCCATCACTTGACATATCACACTGGTTATGGCATCTGTGCAGCTCAACGGATCTTCGGACGAGAATCCGACCTGCCGCCAAGGATAAGGTGCAAAGAAATGCTACATCTCATCCCAATTTGCTAAATTGTATTGCCACACTCGCTGTAAACCTTGGAGATCGTAGTTTAATGGGAAATATAATGACAGATTTCACAAGACAGTGGTCAGATATTCTCAAGGGTGAGATACCCTGAACAACTTACCTGTCTGGAACGGTCGTAAGCAAAAGGTCGAGGCAGTTGGCTGTTTGCCCATTCACAATAGATACCCTAGTCGCTTTTTGTACTTTGTTGTTGTATATGTTCTGGTATAGAATTTTGTTTTATTTGAAAACGATAATAAAAAATATTATGTGGCTGTGCACGCTACCGAGAGTGTCTGCCGTTACTTTTTCGTATTCCTTTTTCCCGTTTTTGCGAATTTTCTTTAGCGTGCAGTTTCTATTCGTGCAATATAATATATTTCGGACAATACAGCAATAGTATAAAAATTAATCTGCAGTCATAAGCGGTAATATTGGTCCTATATAAACTTTTCTTTTCACTTGCATATCTTTCCGTCAGAGTATGTTTACATCATTTTAATAAAAATGGCATGGCTGCAGCAATTTGTATTAAAGATTAAAATTTCTCTTTATGTATGTTTTTATGGGCTATATTAAATGGAAGACTAGCCCAGGAGGTTACCAGCACCTCTGGAGAATCCCTCGCTGAGCATCCAAGACCAAACTACTCAACTCCTGAGCGTAGGTGCTCAGTCTTCTCCGAATATTTCGGGAAGGGTGGGGGGAAATTCCGCTCAAAACAATAACAAGACCAATGCGACCCCTACCGCGCTTGGATTTCTGCAACATCAGGGGACTTCACTCGAACCTAAATGCCGTCCACTACCATCTCGAGATGGCGAAGCCGGCCTTGCTCTTTCTCACCAAGACGCAGGTGTCTTCTCCGGCTGAGAGGAGCTCCTACTCGGGGTGCAAATTGGAACATGCCTTGGGCTGGAGTTTGCGTATACGTAAGAGAGGACATCTGTTCTCGACGGCTTGGCAGTCTGAAAGGTTCTGACCTGTCCATCATTTGACTACGCGTAGACAGCTATGACCATAGCGCGTTTACGCGTGACTCTATGAGTCCCATAACGGTAATTCCGAAACAGATCGACCACGTCCAAATGGCTACAGATTCTTTGCTAGAACAGCTCCCATCCGCAGAGGTCGCATCCTTCATCACGCCGAATGGCTCGGTTCACGTTTAACCGATCATGCGTGGAGAACTGTTCATGATTTTCTCTTGGCATATGGTCTGACACAACTAGTTAATACGCCTTCGCGGATTCCAGATATGTAGGATCATGCAACTTCCCTGTTGGACCTTCTGCTTACCTCTCACCCGGACAGATATCAGGTCTCCATCGACGCTTTTCTTGGCTACTCGGACCATTGTCTAGTCCAGAGTTTATTTGCTGATGTAGTACTTCAGAGTATCATCATCATGATCATAATATTTACAGCCTTTCATAAATCCACAGCTGAACATAGGCCTCTCCCAAGGAATGCCACAAAGCACGGTCTTTAGCCACCTGCATCCATCGACTTCCTGCATGTCTTACCAGGTAGTCACTCCATCTCGTGGGGAGTCGCCCTATATTTCGCCTATCGGTACGAGGCTGCCACTCAAGAACCTTTCTTTCCCATCGGTTGTCGGTTCTTCGAGCTATATGGCCAGCTTATTGCCACTTCAGCTTACTAATCCGTTGGGCTATGTCGGTCACTCTGGTTCTACTGCGGATATCCTCATTCCTAAGTTTATCACGCAGAGAAACTCGGAGCATATCCCTCTCCATAGCTCGCTGAGCGACCTTGAGCTTTCTCATACGTCCAGCAGTGAAGGACCACGTCTCAGATCCGTAAATCATCAGTGGCAACACGCACTGGTTGTACAGTTTCGTTTTAAGGTTTTATTTATTTATTTATTTAACACCAACACGACATACACTAACAAAAGCATAATATTTTTGCAAAAAGTCATAAAAACTAAGTGTTGACTTAATTACAGGTGTTACACACATTTTATAAAAAAATTGATACAAGTAAACATATGCAGTGAATTAAATTGAATACAAAAATTAAGAGATCAATAAATATATCAGAATTTAGTATTATATAATTATTTAAATTAAATCATGCATAATCTACTATTGTTATTAACATTAGAAATGTTATAAATATTAAACATAACAAAAATAAAATCATTAATAAATTATAATATACAATCATTACTTAATCACAGTTTTGCTTTTATATTACTAGTAAGAAAAATAATATAATTTTACTGTGAATTACAATTATTTGAGGAATATAAAAGTAATAAATCACGTTGAAATTTCAGAATATTATCTGAAAATATGTCAATATCAACTTTTCTATCTTTATGTTTATTATCAGTAGTCATTATGGCACTAATACAATTCTTATGTGATAATTTATATATAGCATTATAACTCAACATCAATCTATTAATCGGAGAATAGCGCGCTTGACGAGAACGTGTGCTCTTTTCTACGAATAGTATAAAAGACGACGGCCTTTTTGACTTCAATGGGGTACGAAAATTTAATTTGGCTAGTAAATAAGAACTATCAATGACGCTTTTCACCAACTTATACAAGAAAATAAGGTCAAGGAGCTGTATTCGATTCGAAAGTGGCTGAAGCTTAAAGTAATTTAGCTTATTTTCGTAAGCTCTAAGAGTTTTAACTAGGTTATGATCGTAAGATAAATGCAAGAGAAATCTCTTTTGTATCCTTTCGATTCTATGTGAGTGAATATTAAAGTGGGGATTCCATACTACGCTGCAGTATTCCAAGATACTTCGTACCTAAGCTGAGTAAATAAATATTTTAGTGCAAGTGCCCCTGAATTGCTTACAGTTACGGAAGATAAAGCCAAGAGTCCTAAAACCCTTGTAGACAACATTATCTATGTGTATATTATAACGAAGTTTATTGTCAAGCGTAACTTCTAAATCGCCTATGTGAGGAACTTCAGACAGAATACGACCATCAATGTAATATGTTGTTGCAAGAGATGTTTTCTTTCAAGAAAATTTTATAACATGACACACCATAATGTCAAGTTATTTAAATCTTCCTTTAAGAATTCTGCATCAGAAATTAAGGAGACAGGTCTAAAGATCTTTAGATCGTCAGCAAACAAATAAAACTTAGAATTCTCAAAACAATTATTGATGTCGTTGATGAAAATGTTAAACAACAAAGGCCCAAGATGAGATCCTTGAGGTACGCCAGTATAGGCAAAAAACGGCTCAGAAGCATAACCATCAACAATAACAGGTGACGACCTAATGGCAAGATATGCCTTAAACCAGTCCAGCAAAGGGTTTGCTATACCTATCCTTTTCAGTTTGACAAGTAAAATAGAGTGATCAACCTTGTCAAGGGCCTTACTGAAATCTGTGTAGTTTGCATCAACGGATTGGCCAGTATCAAGAGATTCTTTAACAGTGGTAGAGCCAGGTAGCAGCTTTTGCTGTCGCATGGATGGGCCGGCCCGAACCGGGGTGGTACCACGACCTCACAGAATACCAGTGTGAAGTAGAGGTTTACCTCTGCGTTTCGCTTGGTGAGTGCAGGTGGCCGGAGGCCCTTTTTACTGGAAATGAGGCATTCCATCCTAGTCCTCACGGGTGAAAACGCATCTGCATTTTGATCTGTAACAGAGGATAGATGTAGATGTCTATGGGCCGCAGCAACCACTTACCATCAGGTGGACTGTGTGCTCGTTTTTCACCCTTATCCTATAAAAAAAATCAGTAATGTCTTCCACAAAGGAAACTAGGTTAGTTACTGTTCATCGAGCTTTCACAAACCCATGCTGTTCAGATGTAACAAATTGTTTAAAGTGCCATGAAATAATTGTTTAAAGTGACATATAAGTTTCTCAAATATTTTTGCAAAAACAGAAATGTAAATGGAAATAGGTCTATAATTTTTAGCTTCCTCTTCGTCTCCGGTTTTGAACTTAGGCAACACAAGGGCTTCTTTCCATAAGGTTGGATATGTACCAGTTGTAATAAACTTAAGATTAGATGTAATAATTGTAATTTTTTGGGACATATAACCTCTGAGTGCCCTAATAGCAAGACCCTTGACGGTATTACTGAAAAAGGATGCACACTGGAAATGGGAGTGACAGCGAAATTCAAGCTTTTGAGATATTTAAAACAAAACGCGGAAATACATACATTCTTGTAATCGTAGATGCATTTACAAAATATATAAACCTCACACCAGTTCGAAACACTAAATCTGCCACTTAGATTAGAGTATTTCGCGAGCACATCAGCTATTTTGTAGCACCGTTTAGGCTTATTACAGTTCAAGGGACTAGTTTTACTAGCATTAAATTTAAATCGTATATCAAATCGTGTTTTATTACACGTGTATACTGCTGTGGCAACTCCACGTGCCAACGGCCAAGTTGAGCGCTTTAACTGTTCTATTCAAGCAGCTCTTGCAACAATGAATCACGATAAACCAGACGGTATTTGGGACGAACATCTGCCCGACATTCAGCTTGGGCTCAGCACGACCATACACGCAACAATAAAAAAGACTCCAACAGAACTTCTATTTGGGTATAAAGTAACTAATCCAAGTCAAGGCATATTAAATAAAGTTATTTAAGGAGTGGCACTTGATACCACAGCAAATAACTTAAATGAAATTAGAGCCGAAACTAATGAAATTATTAAAATAAACAAAATAAAGATAAAGAAAGATATGATAAACATAGAAATACCGGGATTAGATTTAATAAAGGAGATGTAAGAGTGATTAAAGCAGTTACTGGTGTAGAAGGGCAATCAAAAAAACTTGAGCCGAAACGTCAAGGGCCTTATAGGATAAAAAACGTTCTACCAAATGATCGTTTTGTAATCGAGGACACTCCTCTATCAAGAAATATCAAGGCGTTACGAGGCTGTTGTTGCCATTGATAAAATTTTTCCTTGGATCATGTTTAATCATAATGCGTCTACTGATTGTGATGAGAATTCAAGTGATAACAATAGCAATAGTGATGATGAATAAAAAGAAAAGTCCGATAGTTGTATGAGATAATTTTTAGGTTCTGAGTGAGGATCGAAATCCTTAGCCAAGGTCTTCGGCTGGAGTTGCAATGCCCACTCTTGTGTCTGTAATCGATGTTATGGATTGTCTGCTCAAGCGTGAGGGGTCGTTATCCACTGACTAAGGTAATGTGTCGGTATGCACTTCCACTCGTTTGAATCTGTAAAAATATTGAATATAAGCCTTAGGTTTTGAGTGAGGGTCGTAGTCCCTAGCCAAGGTCTTCGGCTGAAGTAGCAATACCAACTATTGTGTCTGCAATCGATGTCATGGATTGTCTGCTCAAGCGTGAGGGGTCGTTATCCTCTGACTAAGGTAATGTGTTGGTATGCACTCCCACTCTTTATTAAAAGTGTATAAGATAATTTATACGTATAAGTTGAAAGATGAATGTAAACCAAAAAAGAAAAGGAAATTGCATAATTGTAACTATAAAAAATGTATTTAGCTTTTAGGAGCCTTGGGAACTATAAATTCTGGTTTTAAGTTACAATAAATTATATTTTAAGACTTAAAACAAAATGTAACTGGCGTATTAATCCAACTTATTATTAGGATTCAAATATGGTTGAATATTATTGTGATTTGATGATTTCGTGTCTTCACTACCGTATATTTCAGTTTCTTAAAAATCAATGTGATATGATAATAATAATTATAATAATTAGATCAACTTATAACAGTAATAAGCAGATTAACTGTGGTATTGTAAATTTATATAATTTTTTTCTTATATCTAAATTTATGATTATATATGATTATGAACTAACTGAATTAATTAATTGTTAATGTAGACATAAAATCGCAACAAGGGACTCGTTGATAAACGGATGGCCGAGCTGTTGACATTTTGTATAACATCCGTTTGGTAAATACTTTGTTTTGTTATTGACTATGGATTTGACTTTTGCGGAAGTCAAATCCAAACCCTATTTTATTCTTGCTATAAATGCTGTAAGGCTAGACAGTGAAGAGGTCATTCGTAGATCAACAGTCGTAGCGCATAGACGTGTATTGTGTAATCTATGAAAATAATACTAGATTAGAGAAGTGTTCGCTACGATTGTGAAAAAGTATTTTGGTGTGCGATAATAAGTGGATACATGTGTTGTAAAGACTAACGCCACATGAAATAAACAGTTGTTTAAACACAAGCACTTAATTTTATGTACCGCCATTCCTGTGCAAAAGTTCGTCGATATTAACACGGTGTGTTCAGTACTCGCGCTGCATGCGTGCCAGCGGGCAGTCTCGTAGCACTCGCGGCAGCGAGCCGTCGGCACTGCACTCGAGGCAGCGAGCCGTCAGAACCGCACTTGCGGCAGCGAGTCGTTGCGTTGTACTCGCTCCAGCAAGCCGTCGCGCTCTGTCCGCGTCAGTGAGTTGTCTAGATTTCAACACTGTAGGCATAGGTAACAAGTTTACACACCTCTCAGTGGCTGTTGACAGGTACAAGGTTAGCGTTAATTAGTACACCTTTTTCATATTGAATTTTACTCCAAAGAATTTTAGTGTAAAATTGAAAGTACACAACAGCCAAAGAAAATATGAACAGACATGGAGTCAACTACATTAGATACACAAGCGTGCACTCAAGTACATCCAACACTGCTTTCACAAAATAGATAATTAAAGTAATTTAAGATTGGACAAGATGTAAAAGGTTTAAGGTGCATGAAACAAATAATCTGCTATGCAAAATAAAATTTTAAAAGAAATGAAGATAAATGTTTTGCGAACCATAGATTCCCGAACTTCCAAAGTTCACCACACATTGTCATAAGAAACGGCAACTGTATGACATGGCACTCACATACCATTACACACATTGCAAAAAGGGAGCTGCATGTAGAGGCGTAGGCCAGGCTATGCGCCAGTAGCAGACGGTGACGCGTCCGGTGTGGCCGCTGTGCGGCGTTGCCACACATAGAACGGCAAGCGCTACTTGACAGTGTCACAGAGCACACGCCGAAGGTATCAGCGAGTCGCTGCGACGCACTGTATATATATATAAAGAAATAAACTTTATATTATTATATTTATAGATCATTATAGAACGTTTATATGTATATCAGTATTAGGACACATAGAAGTGTCGTATTAAGACAGACAGTTACTGAACCAATAGAAGTTTTTTTTAAAACCGAAAGAAGAAGGTGACACACCGCGGCATTAACTTTGCGTTTAATATTTTATATTCGTGGTAACTTCTAAACGAAAGGTCCGATTTAAATAATTATTAATAATTAATGGTAGTATTTAGTAGTTTTCTTGTATATTCAAGAAAATTACTTAATACTACCATTTTTTGTATAAACATAGATTTTACATGAGATTTCAGATTTTTATATTTCAAATTTTTAAGCATATTATTTGTAAAATTTATTGAATCTCTTTGGTTATTTTAACATGTTTACAATTTCTTTCTAAATAGTATTGTGCCGAATACAGTTAATTCGTGAACAATTTATTAAATAAGCGTACGTTGCACGCTGCACAAATTGTTATAATTAACTTACAATGCAAAACATAGCTTAAATTTCAAATAGCGTTAACAGAAAACTAACAACGATGCGGAATCAAATTGTTAGTTTTCTACGCAACACTACTATGCAAAAGTGTATATATTTCTGCTTTTTATGTTTTATTTTGAATTTGAAATGTTTATTTTAAATCTTTAATTATAATTTCAGAAAGTTCATATATAATTTTGTATATAATAACGTGATTTTGTTAGGAAATGCTTTAAAATAGACATATTCTAATGATCTTTTCAAAATCTCACTAAATTTTAGGCGACTATGAAGCTAACTTGATAACTTCTATACAATCGATCGTTTCTAAATTGTGTGTACATAAAGTTTTCTAAAAATCATCAAAAATAAAACGTTAACGTTAATTGAAAAAAAAAACTTTAACTTATAAACTATTAAAAAGTTCGAAAGCAGTTATCCAACATAGATAAATATCCATTCGGGAAAATTCATACATATACAACAAAGGGATTAAGTTAGCATAAAGTTGTTCAAATCAGAATGTAAGACGATTGTTTGACCGCGATAAGATTTTATGTGGCTTTCCATAAACTGATTTATTTTTCGCTACTGGGGTCAGAATTCAGCCTGAGTATGTCCATGTTTTAAACATTTGGTACACCAAACCACGATGTACTTTTCGAATGCGCTGATTCATGGCAAGCTTTTTTTTCTTTAGACTGTTGCTGGTATACACTGTCACTAACGTATCCAGAGGTATATACACTTGTTTATCGATTTATTGATACTTTCTCACAAAATTATCGATATTTATGGTCGATATATTTATCGCGATATAACGATATTTGTTTTAGAGTATCGTATTATTATCAATTTCGATATATTTTAAAATGATATTAGGAGTGAGGCGTATTTATCGTAACAGATTAAAAAAAACCGGGAAACAAGTGGTTTGAATACTAGCGTAAAATAGCAGCTTAATGCTGCTGTGTTTCGTATGGTGAGTATAGAGAAACGGAGACCCTTTTTACTGGAAATGAGACATTCTATGTTAGTCCTCACGGCTGACAACGCATCTACATTTTAATTCGTAAACGAAAATAGATGTAGATGTCTATGGGCCACAGCAACCACTTACGATCAGGTGGACTGTGTGCTCGTTTGTCATCCCTATTCTATAAAAAATGCAACTTAAAATAGTTGACAGTACCTGTGACAAACAAACTGAAGGAACAGCTCCTGTTCCACGAGATAACAAATCCACTAAAATAAAGTTAGAAGTTTTTCTTTATTCATACATATGACAGTTTCTTTTGTTAGAATAAGATAAAAAACGTACCTGTAACACCTTGTTACTCATCACAAGCTCTTTTCTTTTCTCGCATAGATTTAACAACTTACTTATAAAGAGAATTACCCGCTGGAAGTATCTCAAAATAGTAGCATGTCACTGTAACAAACTGAAAGAACAGCTCCTGTTCCACGAGATAACAAAATTCATTTCATTAAATCTGTAAAAATAGTTTACTGGACCATTGTTTTATTTAGTAATCCCTAAATTTGTGGGTTGTTCAGTGTTTGTAGATAAGGAAAACTACACTTATAAGTTTTCAACTAAATCAGTTGAGATTTATTCAGTCACCTTTCATTGGCAGCTATTGGTTAATCTATGTTCACAAGTTGTGCCCCGGCTGTCACAAGTGACACACGCTTACGATTACCATTATAGCCCATAAAAGTCCGCCACTGAACATAGGCCACCCTCATAGATTGCCTCATGGTTTTGCCATAGTTTTATGCTTGACAGGTAGATTAGCAACGGCAGTTTTTAATTACTTTGAGTTGTTATCAGGAAGATGCTTTTGCACATCACCTATATCAATTTCTCTCTGTCGACACTTATAACACCCACTGGATGAGGTGGGGTACTGGAAATTCTTACAGCGTCACTACACGTTAGAACTTTAGGGAGACGCTTAAGTAAAATGTTTATTAGAAAAGAAAATATTAATTAAAGAGAACATTATTTAGCCACGATACCAGATCGAATACAACGACATTAAAGAAAAAAACGACATTTAAACCACGGAAATAGAAAAATCAAATCAAATCAAAATTTATTTAACGAGGTACAAGTAGAATAAAAAATATTCGGAAAGGAACTGAAACACCAATAACAAAAGAACAATACATTTAACAACTAAAACTAACAAATTGATATAAATACTGCAACATTTAAGAAAATTCCATTCAGTGGACTTTTGTAGGTGTCAGGTAAGTTATTTACGCTGTAGCATTGCCGCGAAATGTTTCTCACTTAGCAATCTTCACGGCTGTAAAATTAAAACATTGGTGCTGAATTTCATTAGCATCAATTTATAGCTTATGTTTCATGAGAAAAATTACAGATATACTTGTAAGAGACTTAAATCCAATGTGACGACTCCTGGCACGTGTCGATGCGTCGAGCATACAAAAAACAATCCACACTTGTTACAAATGCCGTCCACAGGTAGTGCACGTCGCACCAGAAAACTACACCACGGAAAAATATAAGTATCGATTTACGAAGCCTTTGGATAGATCATTATGTGACATTCGGTTGTATCATTTGTTTTTTTTTTAATAGGATAAGGGTGACAAGCGAGCACGCAGTCCACGTGATGGTAAGTGGTTGCTTTGGCCCATAGACATCTACATCTATTCCTAGTTACGAATGCAGATGCGTTGTCACCCGAGAGGACTAAGATGGACCAATTCCTCATTTGCCTCATCATGGCCTCATTTCCAATAAAAATGGTCTTCGGTTCTCTACATTCACAATACGAATCACAGCGTTCAGTTGCTATTTTACGCTGGTAGTCTGTGAGAGTGAGATCCTTCCCCGGTCGAGCCGACTCATTCGTGTTACAATTATACCACTAATATAGCTATAATATAGCTCTACCACGTCGAAATAACATTTGTCCATATGACTGTCTTTATCACTCGTATGTTACACTATCAGGGAGTCATGTTTTCAAGTGAAAACTTCTTTCTAATCGTTAAGCTTTGAAACTCGATGATATCGAAGGCGACACTAAAAAGAGACAAACATACATCTATAGGATTTAGCCTGCGAGAAAATAAGCTAAGATAGTATACAGTGTTTCCTATTATCTTGTTCTCCTATTTGTGCGGTGCTCTAAAGATGGTTAATATAAATAAACAGATAAAAAAAATAATAAATTTATTAAATTAATAAAATTTACCATAATGATTAAATTATCACATCAAATCCACGATTTCATGACTTACCGATTTACGTTTAATTTGTCGGGTCGCCAACTAGCGTCTATTTTACGTACCACTTAAGCCGCGTATCGATTACGCGCTCCTAGCGTGCGTGCAATGAATGACCGCGCCGAACAGTGCATTCCGCCGAACGCGGTCCAAATGTTCGAAGTGTATCAACTAAGCGCACCTGGCGTGCGCAGTAGCTGTTCCAGTGTTGGACCATTCAACATGGATGTCGGTCGTGTACGAACAGCTGTCTTTTTCATAGTTCCATGCATCTTCGCTGAGTGCTTTATTATGATAAAAATGACTTTTGATATTCCATAGCAGTTATTTTGAATCACATAATTTTATCAATTTACGGCAGCTTTGCTTATCCATAGCTTGAAACGCAACGAACACACGAATGATGAAAACAACCGTCGCAACAGTAGCGCGTGCCAAAACTTAACTTAACTTAACTACTTTCATACGCGGTAGAAAACCGACACCAGATGGAACGGCCCGCTCCACGTTTGAGCGTTCCAACGAACAGTTTTGCGCGCGTTCCAAGGAGGTATCCATTTCTCGCGCCCGGAATGCGCGCCAATGTTCGACCTCTTGGAGCGCATAATCGATATGCGGCTTAATGCTCGGTTTCTGAGGTACTTTTATCGGCAGCTTATCTATTCGTTAGCGCTATTGGTTCGATAATTTACGAAAGTGCGTTTCCAAACATCGCAATGTAGGATAAACTCAGTTTAAGCTAAGTTTAATTTAACTGGCCAATATGTGCCGTTTATCGGTTCTATAACTTTATTTGACGTTTAATTTCAAGCAAACTACATCAACTTTTATGTTATAACGTGTTATTATTAAAATAAATTGCCAGTGGGCGCTAAATACTAAAAATATTCAAGGGATAAAATAATTATTAATAGAAGTGCAATGAATATGAGTACTCTTATCTCTTTCAGAAAAAAATTTACTACGTTTTCCAGATTCCATAATGTTTTGCACAATGCAAAAAAGATAGTAAATACCACTAAACTTAAAATCAGAAAGTTATGAAAAATAAAACCACATTGGAATAAAAGCAATTGAGTTTGATGTTTGATTTTTAATAATTTGACAATACAGTGATGTCATTCATACAGTTTCTGATAAATATGGAATTATCATATTTTATTACTAAAACAGTGCATATCCTCTTATTTAGCCTCAAAAATAATATTTTATAAATAATACTAGTATAAATGAAAAATTGAAATTAAAAAATCAATTTTAGACTCGATGTTTTAAACAGACCCATCTAGCGGCAAATTATGGTACTTGTTAATGGTTTCATAGTTGTTGAACGATTCGTTGCCTATTCAGAACCGCAGTGACAGTTAACCGACGTTTATCCTATAGATAACTTTATTGAATCAATAGCTAATGGAAATATAACTAGGAACTTCAGAAACCGGGCATTAGACAGGCAATGAATAAAAAATAAAATATTCGTTCGATAAAATTGGCTTTACCTATAGAATGAAGTAGATGGCGCTATTACAAAACAGCTTTACTCGAAGAAAACATCTTTTGATTTATTGCACTAAAATTGAAATCATGGAGTCTGTATAATATGTAATGTAATATATTATGTAAAAAAGTGTAATAAATAACCTTACAATTATGCTACTGCTGATACCCTGAGTTTGTCTCGTTCTCTCGACGTTTACTATAGTTTTCTGAAGGTTTCACTTCTACCACTTGTGAACTGCACACGTATTTTTTTATATATAAAGAAGTATTGGAGGCTCATATTTAGACGATCATCTGATGGTATGTGGGTTTCGTGTTTTTTTTTATAGAATAAGAGTGACATACGAGCATACAGTCCACCTGACGGTAAGTAGTTGCTATGGCCCATAGACATCTGCATCTATCTTCGTTTGCGAATTAAAATGCAGATGAGTTTTCAGCCGTGAAGACTAAGAGAGAATGTCTCTTTTCCAGTAAAATAGGTCTCCGGTTCTCTACACTCACCATACGAAACACAGCAGCATTAAGCTGTAATTTTACGTTGGTATTCTGTGAGAGCGTGGTCCTTCCCCGGTCGCGCCGATTCATTCGTGCTACAACTATACTATAAAGTATGTGCCATATCGATTGAGAAAAACGGACAATGACCTCAGATATGAGCCGAGTGTCAAAAGGCGTAACTTACAAAATCTCAATTTAGATGTGATAACAATATTTAAATATTGATATTATTCCCACTTCTAGGTCAGCACATATGTTTTGTTTTTTTGTTTCTTAAATAATATTGTCTGTGGTTCCTATAAACATAGTAAAATCTTACGGTACATCGCGAAAAATGTGTTATATTTTATATTTCAATTTATGGTAAGTAACGCAGCAATTCATTTAATAACAGTTTCATATTAAAAAAATATTTGAAGCAATATAATCACCATATTGAGCTTTTGCAAATTCATCCCTTTAAAATAAACAAAACGCGCGTTACGTCAGTTCGTTCTAAAAGAAACGTGACAATGGCAGCCAGAGATGCGTCACCTTTTTTGGGCCGGTCCGCCATTTTGTTTTCATTCGTGTTCGGATAGCGCTTGCGTGTGTACGTCTCGGGTAATTCATAGCATTCATTGCATTGTTTTAGTTGAGTTTTTACTGTTAAATTTGTTATATCGTTAAGTTTTTGTTTTTTGAATCTGTTATATTAGTTTTACTGTGACGGTCGTTACTAAATCGACATGAGTTCAGGAGAATTTGGTGAAGGACCCGGTCCTTCAACATCAAGTGGAAAGAGACGTCGCCGACCCATAATAAACGTAGCAGGTACGAACAAATAGGTACAAATGCGACGACGTAGCCTTTCTATTTCTTAAAGCGCTCTTTTTATGTGACCATGTGGTATTTATTTTCTAAAACAATATGTATTTATGTGATGTAGTACTATGGTAGTATATTTTTGTCATTTATTTACAGGCCCATCTTCTGAAGCACCTTTAACGTCACCAGTAAAAAAGAGAAAACCTACCACTTTGTCGGTCGGGGAACAAGAGGTTATCATTAATGTATACAAATATGTCAAAAACACCTGGCCCGAAGACGTGTATCCTTCAAACGTTAATATGGTAGAAAAGGTTTCGGAGATCTCAGGAGTCAGCAAGAGCACTATATATCGCGTATTAAGCGTGTATAGAGATTCCCATAAAATACCAGAAAAGGGAATAATTAATAAAAGAAAAAAGTCTGTAATTGACAAGTTGGACGATTTTGATAAATCGGCTATAAGAGCGAAAGTGCATCAGTTCTTTCTTGCAGGAGAATTACCGACTTTAGACAAAATTTTGCTCAGTATAAATCAAGATGACCAGTTGCCAAACTTGAGCAAAACTTCCCTGCGACGTGTGTTGCGCCATTTAAAATTCAAATATATAAAGAGAAACAGAAAAAGTGGTCTAATAGATCGCCCAGAGATAGTTCTGTGGCGTACCAGATATTTGAGAGAAATACAAATATTAAGAAACGAGGGACGTAACATTTTTTACCTTGACGAAACATGGATTAACGCAGGTCATACTATGGGAAAGGTATGGGAAGACACCACAATTGAATCTTCTCGTCAATCACGGTTAGAAGGCTACTCTACTGGCGCGAAAGCCCCTTCGGGTAAAGGAAAGCGATTAATAGTTGTACACGTTGGCAATGAAAATGGCTTTTTGGAGGGATGTGATTGGGTATTTGAATCATCATCTACTGGTGACTACCATGAGAGTATGGACGCTCTCCATTTCGAGGACTGGTTTAGAAAAGTAATAGAAAAACTGCAAAGCGGCGATGTCATAGTTATGGATAACGCTAGTTACCACTCCAGACGTTTAGAAAAAACCCCAACAATGTCTTGGCGGAAACAAAATATGCAGGAATGGCTAGAATCTAAACAGATCGCATACGTGCCCTCGGACACAAAGACCCACTTAATGGAAAAAATAAAGGCAGTTAAAGATAACTATCGAAGTTACGTCACCGACGAGATGGCAAAAGAAAAAAGCATCACAGTGGTAAGGTTACCTCCTTATCACTGTGAGCTTAACCCCATTGAACTTGTGTGGGCAGATGTGAAAGGGTACGTTGCACGAAAAAATACAACTTTCAAGTTAAAAGATGTTAAAAATTTACTTAAAGATGGTTTAACTCAAATCACGCCAGATAAATGGAAAAACTGTGTTCAGCATGTCCTTAAGGTTGAACAAAAAATGCGTGGCATGGATGATAGAATTGACCAAACTGCAGATCGCTTTATAATTAATGTTACAGATAGTTCATCAAGTGAAGATACGAGTGATGATTGCACCGAATAAAAATAAAGTTCTTATATAATATTAAAAATAAAGTTTTATCTTTTGCATAAGTACGTACTTATTCGGTGTCGTTATCACTCGAATCTTTATATGTGTTATAAATTAATGTTTTTTGTTGTTAAATGAATAAAGTACTTTATAACAATAGATGATTTTTCTTCTACAGCGATCTTTCACATAACTTTTTAATAATAGTTAATAAATATATATTATATCAATCATTATAAAAAAATCATTATAAATAAAGAAAGTACTACATATAAAATGTGCCTATATATTGAAGGTTTGTAACCCCTGGTTAAACGACCGAAAGGTCATTGTCCGTTTTTCTCAATCGATTTGGCACATACTATATTAATATAGCTGCAGCATGGCTCTACCATAAATTATTATATATATACAGAAGTTATTTTGTATAAGACAGATCGGTGTGATTTTTATTTGATAGTATTCAAGGTAACACCAAATAAGTAAATAAAGAGAAAGACATAGATTTAATTAAATAGTGTGGGAATAGCCGAGTACTCAGCAAATTGAATTATGACGGTGCAAAATCAAGCATATCGCACTAAAAGCACTCAAGTAAATTACTATAAATAAAATTCTTCACGCTTGAAAAACACATATTCGTATTTATTTTATGATTTATTTCACAGCGCTTGCAACTCTATAAATATAATTTTGTATTGGTTTTGATTAATTTATCACAATACCTGCTGACTTTTTAAACAGCTCACCACGTTATGATATGATGTTGATTTATTAAGTAAGCCATTAACTTTCGAAGGCTGAACACATGCGAAGAGTTTTCTTAAACGATTATATGAGTTATTCGTGGAATGGGAGCGAAAGGAAATCCTTATTCCGCTCCACAAGGGGCGACTATAGGAAATGCTAGAAATATCTATTAGCATCCAAAACATATCCATTCCATTCCGTTTACGCCAGACGTAAAGTACCCAGATCAGTGACTGACAGCAGCTTTAAAGTAGCGAGACGTACGTGCGTGATAAAAAGGTGAGAATTTAATATAATATTTAATAGATAAATCAATCAGCAGCTTATTAAGAATTATCTATTAATTATATTTAGAAATACCCATACCTTTAAGGATTTATTCTACTTTTCCCCTTTAATCATTTATTGGTGGGACAAATAGAGAAGTCGCAGGTTTTTAATTTTCTTTTTGAAAGTTTACTAAAAACTATTAAGAAAAATAAAAAAATAATAATTGATTTTTCATTTAATTTTATAATTAAAAATGGTTTTTCTAAAATTTAAATTCAAATGCCAGTGACGTCATTATATCGCTTTAGTAACGCCACCGCATGGTGAAATGATAAAACACTTATGTTTACGCTTTTAAATTAAAAAAATAAAATAAAGGTTATATATGTTTTGAATAAATATATTTATTGAATTTATTGAAAAGAAATTATTTGAATCCTTATAATAATATTGACGTAAAAGATCTGGTTATGTTTGACTATTTTGTTATGACACATGGTGATCCGATTATAGTAAATACAAAAGTATAGCATGATTGCGATTGGCTCACAGCCAGAACGAATATAATGATGTCACAACCAATCACAAGTCGTTATTTAAAAAAAAATTAATTACTACAAAATGGAACTGTTACATATAAAAAGAAATATTTAAATATACTTTACATGAATTATTCTTTCATTTATGTATTAATTTGTGGCAAAAAATCATACAACTTCTCTATTACACTGTTATAGTTATCTAGTCCAATATTCCCCACTCTAGGGTGGCATAAGCAAGTACTAAGTTCTTGAAGTATTTTTTAGTAGAACAAATCATCAACCACTACGGCCAGAACTACGACAATATCTTAGCACTCGTAGAATGTCTCGCGCTCGTCACTCCCACTGATTTTTATACTGCACAAACGAGTGGGGATTTCCCGATCTACCCTCAATTCTACCCCGACACCATAGATATGATGCTCCGCTAGAGTGACGCAACCTCTCCCTCACTCTCGATCCAACCGTTATTGTATAGTCTCGCCAAAAACTTATAAATTAAAACTTATAAATTAAAATAATAACGATCATATTGTTTCATTCCGCCTGTGGCACTGCTCTCGTGCGGTCGTCTCAGGTAGTCCGCGCAGCCGTCCCCGTACGGTATTGCTCTCTCGCTCTCGCGCCTCCGCTGTCCTGCTCGCGCTGTACAGCGTCGACGCCTTGGTGAGTCATTTTTGCTATCAGTTCTTGCCCCCCTTCGGGCGGGGAGGTTTTTTTTGTTAACTATTTCTATTTTTGTTTTCGTTATTTATTTGTATAACGTGTACGTGTATACTGTTTCTAGGGAGTTACTTGCTCTTTTCAGAGCAAGGCCCTGCTCTTTTAAGAGTAAGGGCATTACTCCTGGGATAAAGAACGTCCCGTTCTTCTGAGAACGGTGATCCCGCCCTTACTGTATATGTTCAGAACGTCTCTGTTCTTTTCAGAACAGCATCCCCCCAGCCCCATTCGTTTTCAGCATCATGTCTAAACAAGACCTTATAGGGTCTATCGTGTCAGGCCTTAATAGGCTAGATAATTCGGCTCTCGCCGCAATAGTGGCAACTATTGCCTCATATGCCCCTCAGGCAACTCAACCGCCGCCCGTTATAGCGGCCTACCTAGAGTCCAAGAACTCTGTCGCCCCTCTAGATATGGAGTACGCATCCGAGTCTGAGTCCACTGCGTCGGCCCCCCGGAAGAGGCCCGCCACCTATTCTGGCACCGATTCATCGGAGTCCTGTGACTCCGACGGAACAGGTGAGTCGTCCTTCACGACTGTCTCTTCAAAACGCGGCGGTAAACGCACCGCGAAAAACCGCACACCTCCCGTCTCAGCGGCCCCTGCCACTCCTTCAACCTCCGCAGCCCCCGTTGCTGCCTCAAACCCCGCAGCTCCCGCTGCCGTCCCTGCCCCCGCAGCCCTCGCTGCTGCTACGGCTCCCCTAATGTCAATGGACATCGCCCCACCATCCAAGACAGCTTCCCGCTGTGCCCCAGTCCTTGCAAAGAAGCAAGTCCCGCCCCCTTTCTTCCTAAGAGACAAGGCAAGATTCACCAAGTTTTCAAAATCCTTATACGACGCAGGAATTAAATATGACCATGCGATTAACCTCGGGGAGACTATTAAAATCATTCCCAACTCTATCGATGCCTTCCGTAGTATCACCAAGCTATTCACAGCCGAACAAGTCTCCTACCATACATACGCTCTTCCGAAAGAGCTTAAAGTCAGGGCCGTCATCCGCGGCATTCCATTCGAATTTTCCAACGAGGAAATCCTTGAGGACCTTAAGTCCCAAGGTTTCCCTGTAGAAGCCGTGCACAAAATGCACAATAGAACGGGCCAGAGGCTTAATCTTGCCCTAGTCATTCTAACCAACGTGCCGGAGGCAAAAGCCATCTTCCGGCAGGTACGCACAGTGTGTGGCCTGTCGAGAGTGAGAGTTGAGCCCTCACATAGGCGCGGGATCCCGGCGCAGTGCCACCGCTGCCAGCTATATGGTCATGCGGCGGCCAACTGCTCCGCCCCACCCAGGTGCGTTAAGTGCCTTGAACCCCACAACACTAAAGAGTGTCCTCGGCCCAAAGACGCCGAATCCCCACCCGCATGTGTCCTGTGTAAATAAACAGGCCACCCGGCAAACTACAGAGGCTGCCCCTGCGCACCTCATCCTCGCACCAGTAGGCAAGCTCCACCGCCGGTCAATGACCGCTCATTCCCGGCTCTTTACCAACGGCCCCGTCAGGGCCTTTCTCAGCCCATCCAGGGCTTCTCTCGACCCTCTCAGGGTCCCCTTAGGCCCCCTTAGGGCATTATTCGGCCCCCTCCGGGCTTCTCTAAGCCTATGCAGCCTCCAGTCTTTCCCCGGAGCTCCAAAAAGGCAGACCCACCGCGGACAACAACCTCCGCCCCACAACAATCACAGCCCTCAATGGCTGATGACCTAAAAACGGTGTATTCCACTATTAGGAACATCGACGTTGGGGAAATCGCTGTGTTAGCACGCAAATTGCGCGCTGCAAGGTCCCCTCAGGACCGTCTCCTCGCTCTTGCAGAGCATCATAATCTTTTGTGCTCGTTGTAAGTTAAGTTAACTTAATTAACTTAACTTACAATGACAGAGCAGGTTGCTCTACCAAAGTCTCACGGTCGTATCAAACCTAAGGGTTTATCGCTTGTATCCTTTAATATTCGCGGTTTGCGAAATAACCTCCCAGAACTTAAGCTCTTTCTTCAAAATCGTGAAGCCGATTTCCTCCTCCTACAGGAAACTAATCTCAAAACTAAGGACACTAAAGGCCTTTCTATTAAAAACTTTTCTCTTCTTCGTAATGACAGGCACGACCGCCGAGGTGGCGGTACGGCCATTTATTACAAGAAGTCACTCCACTGCTCTCCCATTTCTACTCTGCAGCTTACCAATATGGAAGCCACGGTATGCAGGCTAGCTATGACTGGACATCAGTCCATCCTCATAGCCTCCTGTTACATCTCTTCAGGAACCCATCCCCTCAAAAAAGATTTTGAGTCTATTTTATCTTTAGGCAATTCAGTCATTATGTTTAGAGATTTTAACTCTAAGCATACTGAATGGACATGCCGTACTACCTCCCCTAGTGGCAAGATACTGCTCGATATCACGCAGTCTCTTGACCTCACCGTTCACAGTCCCCTAGGTGCTACTCACTATCCCGATGTCACCGACCACGCTCCCGACGTGCTAGATTTTGCACTACTCAAAAGTGTTTCCCTCTACCTCAGGGCAATCGAGACACTAGACGATCTAGGATCCGACCACCGACCGGTCTCCCTCATTCTTGGCCATCAGCCATCCCCCTCAACACCCTCGACTAAAACCTTCACAAATTGGAAGGGCTTCAAGGAGTCCCTAGCGAATGCTCTGGACTCACAGGACTCTCCCATCTTCCTATCGTCGGACTTAGACAGTCCCGAAAAAATCGACACCGCGGTCGATTCACTCTCCACCCTTATTAAAACCTCCCTTAAGGAGAATGAAAGGGTAGTCCCGGTTGCTAATAATAGTGGGCTTCCCCTACATATAAGTAACCTATTAAAAGCCAAGAAAGCTGCTTTCCGGAAAGCAGCAAAATATCCCACGCCCGAATATAGGCACACGGCTAATCGTCTTCAACGAGAATTCCGTTTCCGCCTCTCTGAATTTCGAGACCTCGAAAAGAGTAAACTCACGGAGAATATCTCTCCCTCTCATACAGCGTACTATCGGATGGCAAGAGCCCTCCGCAAAGACGCTATCACCCACACTCCCCCTCTCTCCCGTCCCGACGGTACGGTAGCCTTCGAGGACGAGGAAAAGGCTAAGTGCTTTGCGGACAGCATTGCCGCTCAATGCTTTCCTAGCTCTCAACCCGTTGACCCTTCACACGTCCAGGCAGTGGAAGATGAGGTCCGCCGCCGAAACTCACCCCCAACAGCCTCCGAACCTATCTCTGTGTCCAATGATGAGATATCATCCCTCATCAAAGGACTTAAGCCCAAAAAGGCTCCGGGCGTGGATGGCATCTCCAACCAAGCCCTAAAACACTTTCCTGAGCAGGTGTTAACCTTTTTATCTATTATCTTCAACGCCTGCTTCAACCTTAGTTACTTTCCCATTACGTGGAAAGAGGCAACTGTGATTGGTATTTCCAAGCCAGGCAAGCCTCTCAACCTCCCCTCCAGTCATCGCCCCATTAGCCTCCTCAAGGCCATGGGCAAGCTCTTTGAAAGAGTCATCCAAAATCGCATGAGGCGCCATCTGTTTCCCACAGACGGTGACCCTCTTATCATTCCCCATCAATTCGGTTTCCGAGCGAAACACTCCTGCCCCCAACAAGTTCGCTGTATTGTGGAATATATCCTCAGCGGTTTTTATCCCCGTCGTCATAAGACTATCGCGGTCTTTTTCGACATCGCCAAAGCCTTTGATAGAGTCTGGCATACAGGCCTTATCTACAAACTATACAAAATAGGTCTCCCCGATCGTCTAGTACGTCTCGTGGCCTCTTATCTAAATCATCGTACCTTTCGTTTTAGACACGAAGGCACGCTATCTTCACAGCGCCCCATCAAAGCTGGTGTCTCTCAGGGCTCAGTACTTGCTCCTCTGCTGTACATCCTGTTCACCAACGACATTCCCATTCCGCCGAAAGGTGTTCAGCACTCCCTCTTCGCAGACGACACTGCTCTCTACTGTAAAGGTATCTCGCTACCTTTCATACGGAACAAGGTCCAAAAGTCAGTTGATGACCTAGGAGCTTGGTTCAAAAAATGGCGCATCGATGTGAACCCGGAGAAGAGCTCCGCCGTTCACTTAGATTATAAACGACGCCGTCTCAAAAACACTCCACCAATACTTATGCTAGGGACCCCTGTCCCCTGGCATACGTCTGCCAAATATTTAGGTCACTCTAGACACAGGGCTAACTTTCAGGCCCCACGTCAAAATAGTAACCCGTCACGCACGTTTTTACCTGAATAGGCTCAACAATATGTTGGGCCGACACAGTAAAATGTCCCTCAGAAACAAGCGTACCCTTTATAAGGTCTGTATACGACCAGTCATGTCCTACGCGGGCCCCATTTTTGCCCACGCTAACCCTAAAATTATTAATGAACTCCAAGTAGTTCAAAACCTTTTCTGTCGTCGAGCTGCGAACGCACCTTGGTACGTCCGTAATGCCGACCTTCATCGGGACCTAGAGCTCCCTACAATTCAACAATTTCTTAAAAAACTCTCTGAGAACTTCTTCAAAGCCTCAGAGTCGCACTCCAATCATCTTATTCGTGAGGCAGCTACTTATGCAGCCCCACTCCCCTCTCGCTATCGAGTCCGCAGGCCGAGAAACTCTCTCTCGGACCCGACTAATAAACTGTCAAACGACCTGAACTGCCTCATGGCGGCTCAGGCCAACTCTAATTAAATTATTCATAATTAATTTGCCTTCGTAGGCACTCCCTCAGCGGCTCCTAGCCGCCTGCGCCCTCTTTTCCCAAAAGAGGGTCGCTTCCGATTCGGCATAAGAAGCTTTAAACTCCCCAAAGGCGGTTTTTAGCGGGTATCACTTAGGTCCCCCGGTAGGCAGTGAGTCCCGCATAACCAGGACAGACCGGCTGTCGTGGTATGCATAATGCATTTTCCGCCTCCCTCTGTGGTAGCCCTTTTCCAATTGCTTCGGGCGCAAAAAAAAATCATATTGTTTCGGATTTGCATAGCAATACAGTCCGATCGCTCTCATGCGATATGTGGATCGGCCAATTACATAATTGTTTATCTACACTTTTTAGACTCTGTCTCTGTCTGTCTGGAGTCTGTATCCGAGATGTCGCTGTTACCGAGCGATAGTGTTACGAGTATAATGAATCTGTGGGTGTGAAATTGTTAGTATATTGTTTTAATTGTTACATATAGTTTCGTAGTGACAGACGATTGTTTATTTCTGCGCAGATTTTCCCTCGCAAAAAATATCAGATAGTTCTGTATCGTATATAAAACGTGTTACTCTGTGGAACAAAGGACCACGACCTCAGACCACGACATTTGATTTTCTTTTGGGTTAATACGATTTTACAATTATGATTCGAAAAAAAACCTGTTGTATTGTGATTTTTAGTACGTCTTATTTTTTGAGTAATTTTATTTTGTAAATATAGGTTTTATACTTTTAAATAGGTTTAATCATTGTTATAGTCAAATGTTTCATTTTGCCATAGTTTATTTAAATATTTTCAAATGTAAGAAAATTTTGTATACACCTTGTAGGTGATTTCCGTGACAAGTATAAAAAGTGTAGATAAACAATTATGTAATTCTATGCTTTGTTTTAATAATAATTGCTTTCTTTTGTTTTGATTTCTTTTCTCTGTGGTTTTATATATTTTCATAGGTTTAATTATTATAAATCTGTGATGAAAGCAATTTCTTTGTCATCTTATACGTTTTATTTTACTCCTTTGGTATTTCAATATTTGCAACAAATATTTGGTCATTTATACTTTTTGGCATGTATACCGTTGTACATATATCTGTCCTTTTGATAGGTTATATTGTAAAACATCTGTGATGACAGTTATTATGTAAGTAAATCTTTTATTAACTTTGTTTTTGATTTCTCTAGATAACATCAAAAAAAATTTTAAACAATATGTAAATCTACGACTTATATTAATAACAATTATATTATTTTGAGTACTTTTTTTTACTGTAAGACACTTCAAGGTCTTAGAATTTGCTTATGCCAGCTCCAGGGAGGAATAGTGGACGAGTTTATTTGTCCCACCAATTAAACAAAAAGTTACACGAAAACATTTGAAAGAGTCCCCTTGATCCCACCAGTGGGACATTTGGTAGGAAAAGGTGAAATAAACCCATTTAAGGCCATTACGAAGGTATCGATATTTTTAATGTTGGTGAAAAAAACTTTACAAGGTTTTTTGGAATATATCAATAATCAATAGCTTTTAATTTTATAAATATCTCTTGTACAAATTTAATAACATTTCAACCTTGGAACAATGCTTAATACTTTATTAATGTGATTTACTTAATGAATCGACATGATGTTCAGTGTAATGTAAATAAAAAATTAAATGAAAGAAATAAAAATAGTTTTTTAAATAGCCTTCGTCACCATTAAATGTATTTTGTTAATGAAAATTATGTCGAGTAAAAGTTTTAACAAAATTGCTTGCTCCTAAAGGATTATATGCGATCTTTTTTTCTTCTTAATATAAGTTTTCTTTCGTATCTTTTCTAAGTCGTTGTTAAGCGCCCCGATTCTTTGAAATTACTTTAAATGAACTTTCTGTTTTCATATTTTGGTACCATAAAAGCTTATTAACAGATTAAGTTTGTAATAACAAAGATGATACAAGTAGCCTTATTGCTGACTTCGAGCACATGTTGTATGACCATGAATATACACACAATCTTAGAAATACGAACTTGTTTTAAACTACTTCTATACATGACAGACATAGGTCGTAACGTTTCTTGTATCATCTATTTCAATATTTTTTGGGTTTATTTCAGCCAAAAATCGTCGTATACAATACGGCAAATTTTTAAATTCCATCTATATCATCTTCATCGTTAGCAAACAATTAGCGTGTGTATTGTAGCAATTTCCTTTCACTCACAACAGTATTTTTTATAGAAGAGTGGCAAACGGGCATGCGACTTACCTGATGATAAATGACTATCGCCGCCCATGAACAATTGCAACACCAGGAAAATTGCGGGTGCGTTGCTAGACTTTTAGAAAGGTTAAGGTAAGGTTAGGTAAACACTTTTCTTGGAGGTCCGTAAGACGAATTGGTCCGGAAAAACCGCCGATGGCAAACAATTCCACAGAAAAATTTTACGAAGAAGAAAACTGTAAAGGCGAAAAAAGGTGAGGATGAACTATACACGATAGAAAATGCAAAGGGATGGAACATCCCTAAAGAATTAGGTCGTCGACGATTCGAACCGCTCTGCGCTGGATGCGGTCAAGTGGAAGGAGCTGGCACTGGAGTGCTCCAGCCCAAAAATGAGAACAGTATTCCATGTGAGGCGGAACTTGCATTTTGTAAAGTTGCAAGCGATGTGTCGGCATGAAATACTGTCTCACTCTGTTGAGCACGTCAAGCTTTTTAGAAGCCAATTTGGACTTCCCTTGCAAGTGACCACGAAACTGCGCACTATTCGATATGTCGACTCCGAGATTTTCGATGCTAGTTGAGGCAGCAAGGGGATTGCCTTGAAATTGAGGATATACGCAAAAGGGTTTTTTATGCTCTAAAAGCGCAAACTTGTATCTTATGAGGACTGACATGAACAAGATTTATTCGCCCCCAACCTGACACTTTGTTCAGCAAAGTCTCGACTTCAGACACAAATTTGCCCCTGTACTCGGGAGGTTTTCCCGAGAAACATAGGCACAGCCGGTGTATAAGGCATCACCAGTGCTATCGTCTGCATATCAATGAATGTTACTAGTTTGCAACATATCATTGATATGCAGAAGAAATAGTGTTGGTTATCATGAACATTTGTGTTCCATAAGGTAAGGGACACCAGCGTTAATAGGCTTGTAATCAGAGCATGCACCGTCTGCTACGACCCTGATGCTGCGATCAGCAGGGAAACTGGTGATCCAATTGTACAATTTCTCGGGAAGCCAATAAGAAGGGAGCTTTGACAGTTTCAATCGAAGGCCTTCGCTATATCCAAACTAACGGTGAATGCCTCCCCGGTGGACTCTACTGCCTCCGCCCATCTATGGGTCAGACCAGAAGATTACACTTACAGCTGATCGACCCCTACGAAAACTGTATTGGCGATCACTAATCAGCTGTTGCTGTTGCTATTTCATTTAAACGTAGGGTAGTAATGTTTTTTAAAAAAAATCGTCGTAATTTGTCCTTCAAGCTGTATAGAATCAGTTGGAGCCTCCAACTCTCTACGCTGTCTACGCTGTTTAGTACAATCCTAACTTGGATGTGTACTAAACAGCGCAGACAGCGTAGATATTTTGTTTTCTCTGTGCAAATTATAACCAACAAACCAAAAAACTTAGTTATTTAGAATGAACGTTGGATTCTCAAAAGATAATTTTCGATTTTGATTAATATCATTATCATTACATCCCTTCAAAAACCTATTGCTGAATATTAAATATTATATAATGAGCGTTTCTCAATAACTACCACAAATCATGTTCCAGAGTCACCTATATCCATTAACATTCTTCACATATTAACAGTTCGGTACTCAGTGTGCTGAAGGACTGTCCTTGACTATACAAAACTCCCACGCGAGAATATTTTGTCACCATAGGGTGTCAGTTCTTCTAACTATTAACATAGCCCAAGCTCAAATAGTTTTAATTCTACTATAAATATCTTAGTTACAGATTATACCACACAGTAAACACACATTTTCTAAAATTTCTCACATAATTATATTCTTAAATTATTTAGAGTAGCAATAATTGTATGCAAAATATCAACATTGCCATATGGTTTATGTTATGTGTACGAGTACTATAAATATTGCGATTACCACAGATTAGATTACAAAATACGAATGTTATAAAGCTTGCGTGCTGAAAGTTTGTCATAACAAATAATTCGCACAACGATAAAGTTAACCGTCCGTCCTATTTTCAGCCTTAAACGGAATCATCAGTACCCAGGTAATTTATTTTTACTGTGCATAAATTTAGTATTTTGTGCTTAGTATTCATAAAAGAAAAGGAAGTTTTACATACTAGTGATTTGATTTATTTACAAAGTTAAATAAATATTTTTTAATATTTTTTTTTGTATGATCACTGAATGACCTTGATCTTTTTATACGTTCAGATAGCAAGAATATTTTAATGTCACAGATGACTCCTTCCAACAGTCACTTATTTATTCTTCTTCTTTTTTTTCTTTTTTTTTTAAAAAAATTATGGCTACTTATTCATCATTGCCACAACATATTAAAAAAAATTATGAACTTTGAATAGCTGGCCGGTAGTTTTTAATCGAAACGCTTAACTCCTGCGCTCCTTAACTGTGATATTAGCACAAACAATCGCTTACAAAAGTTTATTGCCATGTTCCGCAAATTCCCTAATATTCTGCCTGAATATTTTTTTAATGGAAGTGACAAGCTAAATTGCAGTACACCTGATGGTAAGTGGCTTCTGCAGCCCATAGACACCTGCAGCGAATTTTAAACAAAAAAGGCTTTAGGTGTGTTGTCATCACTGCGGACAAAGATGGGGGGGGGGTGCCTGTTATTAAAATTTCTCTCATTATGTTTCAGGTCAGAACACAGCAGTACATGCACTGGTGCTTGGTGGCAGTAATAGGTAAAAGGATGGTACCTGCCCAGACGTACTACTAGACGGGTAAAAGAGTCCAACCACCTAGAATAGAGTTGTTTAACAAAATTTAATTTGTGTATTTCATAATTTATAAATTGCATATATTAACAACACATTATACGGGTTTTATCGCGTTTGATTTGTCTTATTTTTAATACCTGATATTACGGGTGTACAGCACCCATAGTCACGGCGAAGCTTGAGGTGTTTGTCCCAGTGTCATAGCTAGCCCGGCCTACACTCAGCTTTAGAATAATATGTTTTTGCGATCTTTGCAGAACGAGCTTACAGTATTTTGAAGTTTTGTAGTGGTATGATTGAGTTTGGATTTAATTTTAATAATTTTAAGACCCCTAACAGATTCATCCAGCCATCTCTTCTAATGAAATTAAGGAGTTTATTTTTATTTTAATAGTCTCTCGAATCATCCTTGGTTAGATTCTGTGTTCTTTGGAAACGATTTGTGGTTTAACAAATCTGATGTAATGGCGATAACGACCTTGAATATGTTCACAGACTGCAGACTACCCGGAGCGGCGGTGCTTCACATATGCTACTCGTATATATACCTAAACGGGGATTTAATCGAACTTTTTGTTTATTATCTTTTTTGTTTTTGATTTTTTCCTATGTTTGTCATAGTTATATTATGAGAGACCTAGAGTTGTTTAAATAATCTACAATGTTTTCTACCTTATTATATAATATCGCATTCAAATATCTTTTTAATTTTCCAGTTTTTAGTGACTTAATTACAAGTCATGAAATACAGTATGCGTAAAACGGTTATCTTCATCAACACGCGATTTCAAATTGTCGGTAACAACAATTTTCACGTCATTAAAAAAAAACTACAAGTCACTGCTTGTTTAGAGAGAATAGGATGTTAATTTTGATTTTTATCATTTAAATTTGAATTACGATTTGTAAAATTATATTGTTATTTATTTTATTGTCACTTAAAGACACGATACGCGAATCACGTTTGTATAAATGTGTAATAGAACATTTTACATGACTTATTGCCATGTATCAATATTCTATTTCATTTCATATCAATTTATAAATGTGTTTTATTTACTCGTATATAGACCAACCCACCACACCGTACAGGCGGTGACTTACAATCTTTTTATTATTATTAAGCTGTTGTTAGCTGCTCCTGCATAATAAATACAGAAATGCACAACGATCTTCAATTTAATTAGAAGAATGTTTTTTTACGTTCTTTGATTCTGAACAATTAAGGCAATACGTAACAATTAAGCAAAATCTTCCCTATAAAAGTGAAAATATAGTACAGTTACCAGAGTAACTGACCTAGCCCAATGGATTAGTAAAGTGAAGTGGCATTGGGTCGGCCAAATAGCTCGAAAAACCAACAACCGATGGGAAAGAAAGGTTCTCAGGTGGTAGCCTCGTACCCGCAGGCAAAGCGTAGGGTGGCCACTCACTAGATTTATCAAGGCCATAACTTGTGGCATTCCTTGGGGGAGGCTTATGTTTAACGGTGGACTTGCGAAGGGCGGCAATGACCCAGCACAATGTAAAAAACATGTTACGCTGTGGTTAAACACGATAGAGTGAGATGCAACTCGAAATTTCTTGAAATAAATAGATTTAAAATATTGTGCACCATAGTATAAAACGAGAGAGAGAGAAAAAAAAAACAGACACGTACATACACAATTACGCTCGCACGCACACATACACGCTTATGGATTGCGATTTTAGTAGTACGTAACAAGTGTGGAAGAGTCGGTTCCCCTAACAAAGATAATCAAAAGTGGATTTCATTCATACACAATAACAAGGCTGGGGCCTAGTTATTGTGTATGAATTTAAGATACTGAATAAAGAATTTTGAATTTAAATTTGTTTACTGTAACAGATAATTTGCGTACATACTCTGAAAGAAATGATAGCGATTTTCCCAAAACAATTCCTCAAAGCAATGTCCTGACCTGCATCAGTGACTTACTGAGTGCACAAGTCATCAAAGTCAGTGCAAAGACTTTTTGTATCAAATTTAATATTTTATATTTCAATTTATTATTTTATATTTCAGATCATAAAACCGAAGCCAATAGTACAATGTTCTTGGTAAGTGTTAAAATTTACTAAAGGTATACCCTTATTCGAGATGAGTTAAGCAATTTGGATATTTGATCAATTCTGAAAAATTTCGGTTTAGCACTTTTAAATTCTTTTTATCAGAGAGGAAAGTGAAATTAATTAATTTAGTTTTTTACTCCGTTTGGCCTTAAGTTACTACTAATTTTTCATTTATCCAAAATTTTTATTTACTATTTCTAAAAATTAAAAAGTAAAGTTACATACTACTATGCACCGACTTCCGGACGACCGGAGAAGAAAGTGACCGTTGCATGTTGACCCAAGCCGATATTAATGAAATTGTTAACTGAATTTTAAGTGCTGATTTACCATGTGCTTAGCATCGACTGAATACATCGTGAGAAAACCTGCATGTTTACAAAATAAAACAAAGATTCGAAGACATTTGAAGACCGCCGAAACGCGAAAACTGTTTTGGTTATGTAGGTAATGAAAATCAAAAAAGTTCAAAGTAATTTATGAATATTATGCATTATGAAAGTATAACTCTAACTAGGAATTCAGTAATGTTATTTACATATAACTCGGGAACATAACGATGTATAAAAATTTTCTATAATCGTAGTGAAAATAGATTATTAATAATTATACTAATGAAACCACATTGTTTTGTATTTGAAAGGTGGTGTCATTATCTCCAGTTCATAAAAATAAAAGATGAAAACTTCGACGCAATTAATACATTATATAACCATGTTGTGACGTTTTAAAATTATCCACTATCCACATCATCCTGTGCGTGTCATAAGAGGCGATGGAAGTAATCTGAACTCGGAGATGGGCAACAGCTTAGATTATTGATAATTCATGGTGCGCTCTGACGCGCGCGATGACTTATTAATAATCTAAGGCAGCAGCATCTTCCTGATAACAGCAAAAAAAAAATAAAAACTGTCAATCTATCGCCAGGCATCGCAACTATAGCAAATATGCCCTGGATGAGGCAATCTATGGGGGAGGCCTGTGTTCAGCAGTGAACTTTTGACAGGCTTTGATGATACCTACAATAAATAAAAAACCTGAAGATCAGTATCAGGGTGACAGGTTTTCGATAATGGAGAGCATATTGATTTTACGTACATTAATAATAACGGAAGGAGTGCCGTAAGAGCTCAAATAAGTGCCCGCATAATACGCAAAAAATCTCAGTTCAATCCTCGCCAAAACCAACGCGAAGGCACTTTTAAAATTTGATTTCCTACGTACTTGTTGTAATAGAAAAACATTGTAAGCAAACCTAAATTTTGAAAATTGAAAGTAAATAAACGATGAAATAAAATTAATTTTACGGATGTTATAGCGTTTTATTTTAACTTTTTTATATTCCGACGTTTTGGGCACTTTAAAGCGCCCATGATCATGGGGGTACTGAGGTATTTGATGTCCTAATGTGATAGTTAACAGTAAAAATATTATATTTAGGTTCGATTTACGCAGAATGAGCTTACAGTATCTTCAAATCTTAGAGTAGTATAGGGCTTATATTAAGTTTTATTAATTTATTGATTGTAGGAATCCGTCTTCTTTTGCGAGGATTTGTGGTCTATCAAATTTGATGTAAAATAGCATAGACATACTGCAAATTGCACGGAGCGTCGGTGCATCAGCGATATGTTCTTTTAAGCGGGTTTATATAGATCTTTTTGATTGCCCTATATACGAGAGATCACATTCATAATCAGAAACAGAAACAGAAACTTTTTTATTTAATATAGATTATAAATAATACTTATTGAAAGTCACTTTTTTGTTTAATTACCACTGGTTCGAAAAAAACATCTGTCCTGGGAAGAACCAGCAAGAAACCCAGCAGGACTTTTTTTTTAATAATAGCTTACATATATATTACACTAATTAATAACACATCAAATTATAAATAGCTTGGTAGTGACCACCTCATTTCCAGGGGTTATTATCATCTATAAATTCTTTAATACTTTAATAACCCTTTTTATACAAACTTAGTTTAATAAAGTTGTTGAACTTTGAGCAGGTCAAATTTTGTATATTTTCTGGAATTTTGTTGTAAATGCGTATACATCGCCCCAAGAATGAATTACTGATTCGATGGAGTCGAGTAACTGGTACTACTAGCTTGTGTCTGTTCCTAGTATTTACAGAATGAGTATCACTTATTTTTGTAAAACTACTTTTATTTTTGTGTACGAACATTACATTTTCATAAATGTATTGAGAGGCCAAAGTTAATATATTAATTTACTTAAATTTTTGTCGCAGTGACTCTTTAGGCTTTAAATCATAAATTGCTCTTATGGCCCTCTACTGTAAAACAAATATAATTTCAGTGTCAGCTGCGTGTCCCCATAGCAAAATACCATATGACATTATGCTATGGAAATAGCTAAAGTAAACTAGTCTAGCTGTTTCAAAACTGGTTAAACTTCTAATCGTTTTACAGCATATGCTGCAGAACTAAGTCTGCTTGCTAGTTTTGATATATAGGTGCTCCATTGAAGCTTCGTGTCTAGTTTGATTCCAAGAAAAGTGGTGGTATCTACAATACTCAGTTTCTCCCCATTTAAAATTATTTATTATTATTGTTTTAATTTGGAGTCGGACTTACCTAGTCGGACTATTTGTCCCAGTTAAACATACTCGTCAACAACTTCGAGCTTAGTGTTCCCAACAACTACCGGCAAAACATTAAACAGAGGTCAATCGACGGATTCAACTCGGCTGGGCAGCGTTCGGGAAATTACGGCACATCTTCTCGTCAGATATACCTCAAAACTTGATAACGAGACTGTACACCCAGTGCGTGTTGCCAGTGATGACATACGGAACTGAGACGTGGTCCTTCACTGCTGGCCGGATGGGGAAGCTCAAGGTCGCTCAGCGAGCTATGGAGAGGGCTATGCTCGGAGTTTCTCTGCGTGATAAACTCAGAAATGAGGATATCAGCAGTAGATTCAGAGTGTCCGACATAGCCCAACGGATTAGTAAGCTGAAGTGGCAATGGGCCGGCCATATAGCTCGAAGAACCGACAACCGATGGGGAAGAAAGGTTCTCGAGTGGCAGCCTCGTACCGGCAGGCGAAGTGTAGGGCGTCCCCACACTAGATGGAGTGACGACCTGGTAAGATATGCAGGAAGTCGCTGGATGCAGGTGGCTCAGAACCGTTCTTTGTGGCATTCTTTGGGGGAGGCCTTTGTCAGCAGTGGACTTCTAAAGGGCTGTAATGATGATGATGATGAATTTGGAGTCATAAATTTCATACATTTCGTTTTAGTGCCATTTAAATGCAAATTTTTAACATTGAACTAATCTACTAATTTAGATATAGCATTATTTATCATATTTTTGTAATTGTCATCATCAAAGTGTCATCTGCAAATAATACTACTATCCAGCTACTATCTACTACTAGCCACTATCCCGAGTTGTTTACGTACTGTGAAAATTACAGCGAACGCTTATCCGCTGAGCTAACATGGCTCATGCCGATGAAAGGGTGTTTATCCCACGAATTAGCTTTAAGTGAAACATTTTTGCAATGACAACAACACAACAACTTTAGCATCCGTTCATGCAAGTAGCACGAACGGATGCTAAAGTTTGGAAGAGGTCAGAGATTGAAAACTTTTGTTCATTACTTTATGACCCATAATCTTTAAAGGAATTATCTATTTTTCATACCTGTAACAGTTTACTGCAAGACTTGAGTGTCTATTTATATCAATAACTAGCCTATATTTTATACGAAAATCTAGAATTTTTTTAAGAAATTGAATAATTTATAAAATAAATTTGTTTTGAAGATAATCTTAAATCTGAATAAAGTGACGTTAATCCTCCCAGACAAAGCTGGGGTGCGTCGCTAGTTGATTATATTTTACTATACTACTGATTTTACTGAAACAGTAATAATAATACGAAGAATTTCATCATATAACCGATCAAGTGAATTTACTACGGCACCTTTCCTTCAATTTATATTTAAAATATAAATAAGTAATGAAATTATGCACAAAGAAAAAATAAAAAATCAAGTAAGAAAGAGAAGAGTAATCAGTCGTATTTATACAAACATGGACTTTCTTGCATCGCAAACTTCAATAATAAGGAGGGAGAACGATAATTCGTTTGCCGTGTAGTGGGAGTAGGTGTATAATCTATAATTCATATACGGTATAACTACAAGGGCACGTTCCGACGACACGCACCCGCTACGCGCACGCCACACGCGTCATCACCCGCGTCTAACTTGCTTTGAAATTTATTGCATATAATTTGAGTCTTATGACAAATCAATAAATCTGAATATGCATTTATCGACGTACAGCCGCGCACGCCTCGCCCACGTCACGAGTCCGCCTCGTTCCCGCTCCGCGCTGATTCCTCACTCACCACGCACACGCACTTTTTATACAATTTCAGATTTATTAATTTGTCATAAGACTCAAGTTATATGCAACATTTTCAAAGCGAGTTAGAAGCGGGTGCTGATGCGCGTGACGTGCGCGTAGCGGGTGCGTGTCGTCGGAAAGCACCCTTATAGTTACTTCAAATCCAGGCACAAAATACTCAGACAGGCTACAGGCAACTCAAAGGTGCAAGTGGGTGCGAGACTTCTTGTATTCCGATTGTCAATCTACCCGTCAACTGTGACAATGATAACAAATTTCCCTTAGAGGAATGAGTAAAGAAACCGTACCGTTTCTTTACTCATCTGCTAGAGTGGAATAATAATTCTATACTATTTTCCCTCCTGACATTGCTGTCTATCTCTTTGTTAAGTTTCATAACTATCAGTTCAGCCATTCCGAAGATTAGCCCAGATAGACAAACAGCCAGATAGAGGGACAGACAAACAATGATATTTAAAAAATAGTTATTCAACCTTAATAAAAGGCATACATTTCGATATCACACAAACACACACACACACACACTTCAGTTATATTAATGTTTAAATTAGGTCCAAAGTACGTAGTACTGTTATTTATTCTGTGTCTAAAGTAATTAAATTTTAAAACAAATAAATTACCAACATTGAGTCAATGTGAACGAATACGCGGGCACAGCTGGTATATATATATATATGGTATATAATGTGTTGCATGTTTAGTAATATACAGGCACTGACATCCGATTACCGAGTAATTCCTCAAGGAAATTGTTCAATTTCGAGCTTGCGAACTTCTGTGCAGCCTATTTCTGTGTGATATTCGATAAAATTCAATATCCGTAACTTTGTAACGTCATAAAAAATACGTATTGGATATGTGTGTATAAATTATATTATTGTTCGTTTGCGGACTGTTTCGTCTGTATTCTGATGACGACTTCTCTTCCTCATACCCCGTAAAAGTCAATTGCTTGAGCAGCAGGCTGGTAAGTCTTTATCACCGATCTGGTCACAGAGCAAAGGATAGCGCATTCTGACTAAAGACATTTGGAAAATAGTCATTTTCTCTCTTATTTTAATAGTTTATAAAGTAAAAATTACTTACAAGAAAGTATACGTAATAAAATCTATTACCTAATTTTGTTTCGTGGGTGTCGTAGGAAGTCATCATCGTCATCATTACAGCCTTTCATAAGTCCACTGCTGAACATAGACCTCCCCCAAGGAATGCCACAAAGCACGTAGCAAGTGACAACGTGAAATTCAGGAGATCGCATGACCTCCAGTAGATGGCGGTGTAACCATAAGCGATTACATTAGATGTAAAATACCTAGACTGCTGACGAGGAGCAGTGTCGGGTACTGCGATAGTCAATTCATCAGCTAAGCATGCCACTAAAGGCGAATCCTCCCAACAACAGGAGAGGTCCATGCGCAGCTGTGGACTTTTAAGACACCGAAAAAGAAGAAGAAGAAGAAGATGATAGTATATTATATCCATTACTATAAATAGAGTTTTTTTTCTTTTTCAGAATCCGTATTCTATTTAGATCTTGTCTCTTCGAAATATCATATTCGCCGTCCGTCATGTTCGTGTTCATGTAACCAAAATAAATTTGATTAAGCATACTTTTAACAGTGGTAGAGCCACGCGGCTTTTGCTGTCGCACGGATGGGCCGGCTCGAACCGGGGTGGTACCACGACCTCACAGAAAACCAGCGTGAAGTAGAGGTTTACCTCTGCGTTTCGCTTGGTGAGTGCAGATGGCCGGAGGCCCTTTTTACTGGGAATGAGGCATTCCATCTTAGTCCTCACGGGTGACAACGCATCTACATTTTGATTTGTAATAGAGGCTAGATGTAGATGTCTATGGGCCGCAGCAACCACTTACCATCAGGTGGACTGTGTGCTCGTTTGTCACACTTATCCTATAAAAAAAAATACATATGCGCAAAGGGCTCGAATGAATTCAAAATCTTGTTTAACAACATTGTTTTTCTTTACGTTGACCCACACGTCCAATAACTAGAATTTATATCACAATTTTTTTTTTGTATTTTAAGTAATTTATCGCTTCTCTAAATATGCGCAGAATTACTTCTAAATACTAATAAAATATAAGCAGAAATAACCCACAGGCTGGCCTCCTCTCTCACTTTTGAGAAGAGTATGTTCCAGTGCGTGTTGGTAGTCTCCATATTTTCAAAATATTTTCGAAGTATTTTATTTGTCAGATATTCAGGTTTCCTCTAGATGTTTTAATTTACTTACACTATGCGTAAAATTTAAGGCGATTGCTCAATCTCCGGTTACCACAAGTTTTCTTTCATCAAAGATAAGAAATGTAAAAAATGCATGGAGTAAGGGCAGTAAATAAAATCTTTAGCTAAACTCAGTGGTTTTTGGACTTAGTGGAGTTTCAGGGGTTTTGGCTTAGTTTTCATGTGTTGCTGAAACTAAGAAATTTAACTTAAAAATAATGAATCTGTAAGTGAAGTGGCAGTGGGCTGGTCATTGAGCTCAAAGAAATGACAACCGATAATGAGAAAAGGTTAACGAGTGGTAGCCTCAAAATAAATGGGGTGCAACCCCCCCCCCCCCCCCCCCTAGATATACTGACAAGTAAGTTGAATTTTTATTACCTATTATGATACACTGAATGTGTAGTAAGATACGCTGCTTCATTTCTGCTAACGTAATTTAAAATGTAATACGTAATTCATACCATGTAGTGGCGGTGCATCCACCATCCTGTATTGTCCTGTAAGAGATGATATGGGAAAAAAACCAGGAGGTGACCAACAGCGTCTTCCAAATAACAGATATTCGAGTAAATAAAAAAATGTGGTTACCAATTCACCTGCTAACTGTGACAACTATAGCAAATACTCTACTATGATGCAATCTATGACGAAGCTCTATGTTCAGCAGTAGACTTGACGATCCGTGGCGCAATGGCTTAGCAATGAGTTGTTGCGCTGGGGGCCGTGGGTTCAAATCCCGCAAGGAACAAGTACTTGTATGGTCTACAAATAATTGTTCCGGGTCTGGATGTTTGTCCTCTGCAACTTATATTTGTAATCTGCCTCCACGATACAGGAGAAAATCCTAGTGTAACATTAAAAAAAAAGACTTGATAGGCTGTAACGGTAAGTGAGCAAGTTAAAAGTTATCACACTATATTATTTTTAACAAAACAGCTAACTGCCATCGTTTTGTTTTTCTTTTGACTGTGGATAGTCACATTTTACTATATGGAGACCATCCGCAATATTATAGTGTTTCCTTACCTTATGGCGGATTGCTGTAGCCCATAATAGAGTAGCTACATCTATCCTAGATTAAGAAACAAAATGTAGATGATTTGTCACTTGTAAGGGCTAAGATACAAACCCTCGTTACCAGTTAAAAGGGTATCTTATTCTCTACACTCACCACACGAAACAAAACAGCATAAAGCTGCTATTTCACGCTGATTTTCTATTAGAGCATAATGTTTCCGCAGTCGAGCCGACCCATTCATGCTGTAACTGTAATATAGTTGCAGCGTGGCTCTGCCACGTACAGATATAAAAAAAAATGTAAAACTAGATTAAACATTTGTATTTATTTCATATTTTTTCATAATTACACGTTATTTAAATTTACGCAAATGAATGTGTTTGCAGTTGTCATTGTCAAACCGGCTGGATTACAAGTTTTAGTTGAATGAACACATTCTAGTATACAATAGTAACGTAGCGTTAAATTGCTATCGTCAACTATTTGTACGCTCCAAATATTCAATGTTTATTTGTTTTTGCATTATAAACTGTTTGAAAACGTTTCCTTAAATTAGATAAAATGATATACTGTTATATTTTTTATACAAGAATGGATAGTTACTTAAATTTTATTAATTAATTAATTTTGGCATATACATTTTTTCACGCTTTGTTCTGCTTATGTTTTTCCATTCATGTTTTTCTATTTACCTACTTATATTTATGTAAAAATATTATCAATATGGGTTGTATAAATTTAAGAATTTCAGAGGAACGAAGTGTACCCCACCCCTACTGTGTATACTTATTTTTTAAAAATCTTTACTGCATTTCCTTAGAATAAAAAGAGTGAACATAATGTGTTAAGGCATCCTCTACTAGACAATCCATAAAGAGCAATTGAAATAATAAAAAGAAAGAAAAAAGAAAAGAATAGAAACTAAAATAAATACATATTTTATGTAGCAAAACATATTATAACATAAGATTGTAGGTAAATACATATGTATATATCAGTATATTTATATAAATATAATTAATAAATATATATAATACATATTATTAATAAAAATATATACACATAATCAAATATAGTAGTATCAGCACCGTGCTTTGTAGCATTCCTTGGAGGAGGCTCATGTTCAGCAGTGGACTTGCGAAATGTTATAACGATGATGATGATGATGCAAATATATTTATATATTAAGGTTAAGTGGCTCACCGTAAGGCAAAAGCGCAGCTCTAGAATATTGCTCGCTTTATATATATATATATATATATATATATATATATATATATAAAAATTAAAAACAAATATAATATTTAGTTTTTAATTTAAAAATGACATTTATTGTATTAGAGGAATCATAAACCTTTAATTGAATTTATTTTAAAACTTTCTTATAATTCTTGTAAGCGTAAGCAATTCCGTCATTTTGTATTTAATATTTTTTTTTTAAATTTAGTAAAATACAATAAATAATAAACAAACTCTTAAAATGAATTAAATTATGGAATAAAAAAAGAAGAGTAGAAAACATACTCCCGTGTAAAAAAAATGTTTGTAATAAATGTATCTGGTGTCTTGAATCTACTAAAAAATAGATCAAATAAGTAAGAACATGCAAGTAATAAAATGAACAAAAATGAACAAAGTTACAAGATAAAAAGATAAAAAACGAAGAGATCAAATAAATAATAGAACAATCATGTATCCATGAAGCAAAAATAAGAAGTCGCAGGCTTCACCTCATCCGACGACCAGCGGGCACAAACAGGTGACGGAGACGATCTAGAACCCAGCTAGGAGGGGTCTCCTGGCCTGGGTTCCTGTTTAAGTGTATTTCCCTGAGACGTCGACCATTCTTATCCAATAGATACCGCGCGTTCCTAAGGGTTAGCTGAGATCTATGTTGAGAAATATGTGCAAATTTTGCAGACCAAAAATAAATCTAATACAAATGTACACATCCGCATAACCAAAAATAGGTAAAATAAGAGTTTTGGACAAGCATGAGTTTAGACTTAATAGGGTGAGAAAATGTTTAAGATGATAAATGGAACGTAATTTGGCAATAACTTTCCGACCTAAATCGGTAATCTGAACTTTCCAGTTCAGAGAGCTATTAATATACAGACCAAGGTTTTTAACAGAAGTACTAAATGGAATTATATATTGTGATAGTTAATAAATATGAGGTAAGTATGTTTCATTTACCCTAGCCTGCAACCTTTTACTAACTTATAATACGCTTGACATTTTACTTGATTGATACAGATTCCAAAGCGCGAGGTCAATCTTTAACGACCTTTAACGGTGTTTAAATTTGGGTTAGTTTATGAATTCCGTTATGCATATCTTCAACGCCACATTTTACATAAAGCTGTAATGTGGCGTTGAAAATCAATACTATGAGTAATCAAAGAATGAAAACTGAGATGATAAGAGAGAGTATCCGCATTGCGGCACTATATTTATTCATTCATAATTTTATATAAATATTGTTACGAGCTTGGGGTTCGATACAATTCAAAACTGCCGAGTGTATTACCAAAATTGACAATTTAATTACAGAACACTAATTACAACTTATAACCATACTAATAACAAAATAATTGTGGTACAGATTACTTTAATTTGCAGTTGTATCGTTTCAAAATATTCGCTTATATGGCCAATTCAATACTGCCTCGGTCGTGGTCTATAACGGCCTAAAGCGAGGCGGCACTGAAAATTTCGGGAATCAAGGAAGTGACACACATTACTATTTAAAAATGTATTTATTGCTTTTCGAAGTATTCTCCGCGAAATTTGACACATTTTTCCATACGATGGAACCAAACCATTGAAGCAACCATTCCATTTGGAAGTTGGGGGTCTCCAAAATGGCCGTTTTTGTAGGCGTTTATTCTTTATTTTAGGGATAGTATAGAAATCATTAGGGCTTCGGTCGAGGCTGTAACGGGGGATGGTCTAATAATTCTATGTTTTCTTGCTCTAAAAACTCTTTTGTTCTGTGTGCGGTGTGAGAACTCGCATTGTCGTGATGGAGGATGATGCGGCGGTTGCAGTTCTCTTTACGGAGTTCAGAAACGACCTGTGGCAAACAAATGCTAGCATACCATTCTGCATTAACCGTTATTTGTCTCTCAAGAGGAATAGTCGTAACATGGCCAGTTTTGGAGACAAACGAAGCCACCATTTTTTTTGCAACACTCCGTGAACGAAGAATTTTTATTGGCTTTAACTCATTTTCGAACACCCAAATCTCGTGACTGGTTTTTTGTTTCGGGTTCGTACACATATATCCAGGATTCGTCACCTGATACGATGTTGTATACAGCATTTGAGGATCCTGCGTGGATATTTCGAGAGTTCTGACGCACCAAGTAACGCTAGCCGCTTTTTGCTCTTCACAGAGCGAATGCGGTATCCATCGGGAAAACAACTTTTTTACACCTAATTATTCATGCAAGATTATTTGTGTTTGACTCATGCCAATGTCCAAAGTTGCCTAATTTCGCGTTATGTCACATGTCGATCTTCTCAATCAGCTTACGCACAGCATCAACGTTTTCTTGGGTAGTTTTTAGACGACCTTGACGGGAATCATCACTGAGCTTGACACGTCCACGTTGAAATTCAGCAATTCAGCGATAAATTGTGGTTTTGGATGGGGCTTTATCACCAAATGCAGAAATCATCCGGTCAACAGACTGTTTTTATGTTAAACCACTTCGAAAGTCATAATAAATCATCGCTCTTGAATTTTCTCGAGTCAATTCCATTTTCTCAACGACTAAACAAGTTTGACAAGACCGTGTGACAAGACCTAGAATCTTTTTTTAAATAAAGAAATAGTCTTCGACTTTTAAAACCAAGGAGTTTTCAAGTAAAAAGATTTTGATATGACAGGAACAGTGGAAATATTCCATTCCCGTTACTTTTAGTGCAGCCTATGTATAGGGCCTCAGATTGTTTCCAGATCCTTCTACTGTAGAAACATCCAGAATGTTCGAATACATATCAGTCCCGAAATTTCTAGAAGGATCTTGACTCGCCTAGTTCTGCTACTCGATACTAGAGGGCGCAAGTGGTAACTAGTGTTGCCATGTACAAGACATTAATAGTGGTGCGCAACAATATTATACTTTTATATTAATACTTAAGAGTATACTTAAGTATAAGTATACACTTAAAATACCTATAGTAAAATTTCTAAATTTTACTTTAAATACATCAGCCTGGATTCAAGTTACTTTACCTATAAATTTTGGAGCTATGGGTGTAAGAAATCTTTCTAACGTTGCATTGCCCATTTTCCTTGCTTCGTGTCAGTGACTTATGTAACATAATTTAAAATAACAAAGTAAGCCTTTGCTTTGATGCGGAGGGCGGACATGGTAAACGTTCTGTTCCAGCGAAAATATTACACTGAACGTTAACTAAAAATCACTGTAGGATATTCAAATGGTACGTAGTGTGAAGAAAAAATTGTTTCATAATTTCCATAGTGACCAATATCAGGCCCACCTTTTAGCTGTTTTGACTAAAAAACTTATTCACTTATTATACACTTTACAATCATTAATCTTGGCACATTATTTGATGGGGAAAGCTAGCGCGTAGCCGTAGGAACCCGTTAAGGATCTGTTAACCTCATCATTGCTCTTGTGGTAGCAGCGTCAACGAGTTTATGCACAACGGACTTACATGTAAGTAAAGTTTTTGTTCTGTCACGGTTCTTAGAACGATGTCATCCGAAGAGCTCTTGTCTTCCCTCGGTTTTAGAGCTTTGTGGAATATTAAGAGACGATGGCAATGTACTTGACTTTGGCGATCTCTCATCTTGGCAGTATTTATTATATTTACGCAAACACTACACATTTAAATAAAACTAGTTTTACGGATTTTATCTTTATTCTAAAAAACATCGATTCATTCCAAGGATGATTCGCGAGGTTATTGAAATCAAAAAAACATCCCAATTTCAATAGAAAGGCTGGCTGGGTGCTACCATCTGCTTGGGATCGCATAATTAATAAAATTAAATACCAACCCAAGCATACAACTGCAAGACTTCAAGATACTATAAGTTCCTACTGCGTAGATCGGAACAAAAATTAATAATTTGAATCTGGAAGTAACCGTGGTTAACAATGACATGGGAACTAGGGTGGAGTGTTTTTTTTTACATTTTTGATATGGCGTAGTGCGGAAAAGATGCCCTGTATTGATACATTCAGAATATATCAGGACAGCAAACATGAATTTTGGCTGGAAGTACTGCCGCATGGCAAATGAAAATTTCAAAAATCCTGAAAATAAGGGATTTTGGTAAATGTGAAACAGGTACAAATAAATTGAGAAAATCGTATGTTTTATTAAATAATTTAACACTTTACATTATAGAGAGTGAAAAAAATACAAAAAATAACGTACTTTCCATTAAAATAAAAAAAAAACATCTAAAATTATTAATTTTTCGCCGTTTGTTGAGCTACGACTGAGGTAACGAACTCTTTTTTTGTGTTGAAGACCGGCATGATATTGCACGATTTTAAATTGTTTAGGATCCATCCTTCACGTTTATCTGGTCCACACACAGCAGCACATGACTCAGTGACCAGCTTAATGCATCTTTCAGTAGCTTGTGAGTGGCATGGCATTTTGCGAAATGTAGGGAGAATCTCCGTTTCGACTATTTCAATATTCCGAATAGCTCTATAAATTACGTTGGTTTGTTGTATCTGTTTGATCAGGAAAGGCTCCGATACAAAGCTCCAATCAAATAAATCTGTATACTCAGCGGCAGAGAAGTTAAATGATGGTAATTTAAACACTCGTATCGGCGCCAAGCCCGAAGTATGCTCTTGTATTTTAACAATGCGCCGAAGTGCTAATTCTTTGATGTGGTTGCGATCGTCTGCAAGCATATTGAGCAAAATGTTTTTGCTGTGGCCGAAGTACCCATTGCGTTGAAGCACAGGGTCAACCATAAGGTTTGCAGGAAGGTATCTCGATAATGTAATCATTTTGTGCAGGTGTTTCAATCCGTACACGCAAAATGGTTTCGTTTTAATTTCAAACCACATCGGACCATACACTAGGATGACGAAGTCTGCTAAGATACGCAAATTATGTGAAGGTTCACTAGTGGAAACATAGTCAAATTATCCTGTTAGCTGATGTCAGCCACCGTGATTGAACAATCTTTCCGGGGTTTCGCTTGGCTAAATCTACTACCGTCGCACCCAATTGCTATTATTCGTTTCAAATCACACTTCAACGCTAAATAAAGGTAAGGTTTTTTTGAAATTGTGAGTGCATCTGCTGTGGCTAGTGTAATATGCCCGATGAATGGCGAGTTCGGCTCTTTTAACAAGGTTATGTGCTCTTCAACAACGGTTTTTCTGCTATTATCTTCATATGACATTGTTTTATCTTTGCGGCCACAAACGATATACAAACCAATGAATCATCGCCATCTAGCACGTTAACTGCAGCTCCTGAACTTCTCGTTTGTGCGCGAGCACGCCGAATTTTGCTACGATCGATAACACTTGACGTGTCACTCTCAGTAACCAGACCGATATCTCGCAACGTAGCTGACACTATGGCAGCACCAGCACGGTCTGAAATGCCGTATCTATCTAATGTCATAGCTACCACTGGGAATTTACTAGGTCCGGGGAAATTGATTGCGGGCACAATCGAGGTGACATTAATAACAGACGAAGTTTTTGTTTTCCTTCTTTTCTGCTCAGGTTCATCAATTTGTAATGTCATAGAGTTCTCTTCAAATAGTTTTCTTTTTAACTTCCGATCAGACAAAAATATATTCTTAAATGTAGCTTTTTTATCTATAGATCCAATCATCATTCTTCTTTCGCCTCGTTGATCGAGCAAAAACTCGTGTTCTTGTTTAGGAATTTTACGAGTTTTCTCACAAGAACATATCGACAACGACTTGCACTTACAAGATGCAATATCAAACAAAACGTCACAGTCTTCTTTAAACTTCTGTAGTTTCTGTTTATAGTTTTCGTTGTCCTTACTCTTTTAGTAGAATTTCAGAAGGGCGCGATGTTTGTCATGATAGGATCTTATTTTTACACTATTTTTTTATGTTGTACTATTGGTAAAGAGGATCGTTTCCAGATGTTTTCGATTTCGGTCGCAACAATATCACAAGTGGCCTGTACTAAATCTTGTCGTCCCTTTTCCGCACATCGTGCCACTGATACAAAGACATAATATTTCATCACATCACTGTAGGTTGGCAGCACATGTTTTGGTAATTCATAACCAGTACCGAAGATAGGCGACGAATAATTACTTCTTAAACTCATTATACTACTTTTTACGTTGTCTCATGTCAAATCTAGCTAAATGACTAATTGCGCAGAGAACAATGCGACACAATTAACCCGCGTCCTGCACTCTCGCCTTTCCCCGTGGACTCCGGGCGGCGAAACGCTCGGCCACTGACCTTATACAGTAACACAATGCGCGATTGGTAGATCAAAAATATGACGCCATAGGCAACACTGTGTAACTTTTTTGCAATTTATATCATACTGGCACTTGTTCATATGTGAATAAAGGCATTTTTAAGAAAAACAATTTATTTAAAATCATTTTACATGTCAAGAAAGTATACCTTTTTTCGCACATTTTGAAAACTTTGCGAGCTATGCGGCAGTACTTCTAATTATATTTTGTATAAATGATATTATACGAGAGGGTTATGTTAGTGTCAGATCACCTTTTGCGAGATACGCCACTTCAATATTCCACAAAAAATATCCCATACAAGTGCGCTCCACCCTAATGGGGACGTCATACACCTCAGTCCCCCCCCCCCCCCCTCCATGACCATGGGTTAAGTACTCTAAACGACAGGAATATAAAATAAGTTAATATACGCGATAAAATCCGTAAAACTAGTTTTATTTAAATTATCAATATCTCCTTTAAAGCCAAGATGGCATCAGAGACAGCTGAATTAAGTGGCGCTAAGGGTAACAGACAGCTTAGCAAATCATAAGGAGTAATACCTTGATTATTTAAGAACGTTTTATTAGAATTGCTTACAATGACAGGAGACAAAGACACGAAAAGATGAATGAAAATAGATTTAAACCTATTAAAGTAAGTATACAATTAGGAACAACACAGTGGAAAATCCTTTTAGTTTGAAGGTATTAAATTAAACGCGAAGTTCATGCATAAATAAAATGAAATTAAGAACTTTTAGAATGAAATACATAATCCGCTTTATATAAATTCATTGTAAATTAGAACGAAATTCCAACTGCATCAGTATCGAAATAGATTCAGTCTAATTTCTTGTTTAAATTGTGTAAAAGTTGTTGGTTACGTCGTTCATGTTAAAAGTTGTTAATAGAAAAACTTTCCCATTTCTGATGGCAAAATTATTATTAATCGTATGAATAGTCTGTGCAATACAAATAAAGCTTGACTATAACTGTGCTCTTCGTCGATCAAAATGCATGATGAATATGATAGTAATAACTAAATACTTCTTAAAGATAAACCAAATGTAATAATCATTTATAGTGCTAAAAATAGGTTAGTTTTGATTTAATGCTTCAATAAGACGGAGAACAGTAATTTTTCTTTTATGATTTACCCGTCTTTTATTTTTCCATATAATCTAAATTTATATCAAGCGTTTGAAACATATGACTGTTTACAAACTACTCTCATCATCATTCGCATCATCATCGCGAAATACGCAATGTACCTATAACGACGCGGATTTTGTTTTAAAAGTATATGAAATATATAATACGACGCATAATATTCCCAGGTTTATTTAAAGCAATCCAAAAAACATTAGTCAATTAACCTTGTCAAGAATTAAGTTATCGTTAAAATAATTTTCTTAAAAAGTTAAAGAAAACTATTGGTAAATCTAATTGTGAATGCCTTATGCGCATTAAAAAAATTACGTATAATATTATTATACGTAAATGTTAAAGTAGTTTAATAACACACAAGTTTTTACTAAAAACCTTATAACCATTACTTTACTTCCAACTTTCCGATAATTTAATGTCAAATTTACCAATTTTCATAAAAAAAAACCTTTAAAAATCCAAAATTGAACGAGTCATAAGACCGTGAAAAAATTAAAAAAAAATAGTTGTCAATTTTAATTCTATTCTTCAAAGAGTTCCAGTAGCAGTAAGTTATATTCATAACTAACAAAACGAGGCCAAACTCGGCATCCCCAGCATTAACCGAAGTACACTCTATAAAGGTCACTCTATAAAGTCCGGAGGTAAGGTCTCATCATAACTAACAAAATGAAGCCGAACGCGGTACACCTGGTTGCACTCTTTGAGGAGTTCCAGTAGTAGTCACCGAAGTATACCTTCAGGACACTTTATCAAGCCCGGAGGTAAGGTCTCATCATAACTAAAAAAACGAGGCCAAACTCGGCACACCTTGTTCTACTTTTCGAGGAGTTCCGGTAGCATTCACCGAAGTACAACCCCAGGTCACTCTATCAAGTCCGGAGGTAAGGTCTCATCATAACTAACAAAACGAAGCCAAACTCAGCACACATAGTTTTACTCTTCGAGGAGTTCTAGTAGTATTCACCGAAGTGCGCCCCTAGGCAAGTGCCTAGTTTGCCTCTAGGATAATCCGCCACTTTCCGGGGGTAAGGTTTTATCATAAATAACAAAACGAAGCCAAACTCGGCAAACCTAGTTCTACTCTTCGAGGAGTTCCAATAGCATTCAAAGAACTACTCCATAAAGTACAAGATAAGTATATTTATAAATAAATGCTACATACTTTTAACGAAACAAAGTATTATAAAAAAAATCTGTGATTATAAAAATAATAATAATATCTTACCTAGGTCAAGTACAAATTTGGTTTTTGGAATATTTTGTAATATTATATATTGAATATTTATTAATAAAATAGATTTCTCTAGTTGTAGAGTGGAAAGCGGATATGCGCGTATGGCTGGACGGACATATGTAAGTTACACCCTTAGTTCTAACTTTTATAACGCGATTGATCCCGTCTTTACTAGGATATATCTCATCTTCTAAACTGATACCCAAAAAACAATTTTAATGTGTTTTGGCAACACATATCAAATCGGTCTATTCAACAAAATCGCTAAAATATGCATATAAAATTAGAGTCTGAATTTTAATATATTTTTTATTATTGGGTTGGGTTGGGGTCATTGTAGAAGCGTGCTCGTCGCGACCCCTGCCAGCCCTTTTCAGGGCTGCAATTCTACTCAGCTGCGCACCCATGCTAACGAGGGTTAGGGCGTCCCCCCAAGGCGACGCATACCAGCTCGTTCCCGTTGGTGTGGAATGCAGTGCGCAAAGCGGCAATGGGGACCGCCACCCGTCACGCACAGCCCGACACGGCGGAAGGTGGAGGACAGAGTGCAGAGTTGGCACGTGGAATGTTAGAGGAGGCACGAGAGATAAGACGAATGAGTTGATCGAAATAATGAAAGAAAGAGAATTAGATGTCGTGTGTATGTCGGAGACCAAACGGAAGGGCAGTGGTACTGAAGAGCTCCCTGGCGGGGCGTTAGCTCTATGGTCTGGAGTCCCGGAGAGCGAGAGCGCCTGCCAGGGAGTGGGGGTGCTGCTGTCGTCTCGGTTGATCGATGTTATGACTGAATATAAGGTTGTGAACTCAAGACTTCTCTGGGTTCGCTTTAAATTGGGACTGACGAAGTTATTCCTTTTGGATGTTAATGCGCCGGTAGCTTCGTCGTCTAGGGCTGAGCTAAAGGAGTTTTGGGAGAATGTTAGAGAAGTTCTAGATTTGGCTAGGGTCAACGAAAGAATTGTTGTATGTGGTGATTTGAATGGATGGGTTGGTACCGCTCGACCAGGGTACGAGTCGGTGCTTGGAAAGTTTGGCGATAAAAGGGTTAATGATGCTGGCAAGCTTATACTGGCGGTATGCAAGGAAAAGGGTCTTCTTGTGACAAACACTATGTTTAATCACAAGAAAATCCATATGTATACTAGAAAAAGAAAGAATGAGAGAAGTATGATCGATTTGTTCCTTGTGGATGACCGACTGCGAAAACAGGTCATGGATACGCGAGTGTTCAGGGGTGCTGACCTGGGAACGGATCACTATCTAGTGATTACTAGATTAAGGGGTCTGTTCGCGGGTTGGCGCTACCGGACGGCAGTAACAGAACCACAGTCGGTCTGTCGCATTCGAAGCTGGAAGCTTCAGGAAGCGGATACTAGGGACAAATATCATGCAAGGGTAGCCGAAAAGCTTGACACCATCGATGGCAGAAAAGAATGTGTTGAAAGAACATGGCAGAACCTTAGGGATGGGATGGTAAGTGCAGCGGAAGAAGTATGTGGAACAATAAAAAGAGGCAGTAGTAAAAGAAGAGATGCATGGTGGAATGATGAAGTGAAAAAAGCTGTAAAGATGAAGAAAAAAGCATGGTTAGACTACTTGGCCTCTAGTAATGATAAGGATATGAGAGAGAAGATGAATGAAAGATATAAGCTGCAGAAAGTTCACACGAAAGCATTGAAAGTGAAAGGTGTAGAATAAAAGCGGACGAAAGGTTGTCGCACAACTTTAAGGAGAACTCCAAACTCTTCTGGAAAGAGGTTGGAAGGACCCGAAGTTGTGCGACGGCCTTAAGAATAAACAAAGTGCATATAGCTTTTATCTGCTGTGCAATTTGTGCTGGCGGACGGGGGATGTCCCGGGTAATTGGTCCGCAGTCATTCTGTCTTTATATAAACGTAAAGTTTCACATTTATGACTGCGGGTGCTATCGGGCTATCAGCTTGACCAGTTTAGCAAGTAAAGTCTACTCGAAGGTTTTGACATGTGGGATGCAAGAGAAATTGGAAAGATTTCTATGGGAGGCACAATGCGGATTTAGACCTGGAAGAGGATGCACGGATCAAATGTTTTTTCTCCGCATGATCACGGAAAAGCTTTTGGCTGCTAACCAGAAGATTTTCTGTGCTTTTGTGGATCTTGAAAAAGCATTTGATAAGGTTGTAAAGAAGAAAATGTGGGAACTGTTTCTGGGGTACGGTGTGGATGGTCGATTGCTAAGGGCTGTGCAGTCACTTTACTGTGACTGTAAAGCCTGTGTGCGGGTAGGGCATGACCTGTCACCCATGTTTAGCGTCCAAACGGGCGTAAAACAGGGTTGTGTCATGTCTTCCTGGCTGTTCATACTGTATCACGACAGCTGTTTACAGAAGCTGGAAGATAGCTGTTTGGGTGTGAAATTGGGTGACATAAAAGTAAATTGTCTGCTGTATCCTGATAATGCAGTGGTTATTGCACCATCAGAGGCAGAAGTGCAGGCATTAGTCACGTGTATGAAAGAGGAATGTGAAATTAAAGGTCTCCGTTTGAATGCTAATAAAACTGAGGTTCTGGTATTTGAAAGGGACGAAGAGAGAACGAAGTGTGAAATATGGGTAAATCAGGAGTGTCTAGAACAGGTAAATGAAATTGTATACTTGGGGAGTGCTTTTAGCCGGGATGAAAGATGTGATTTAGATGTGGACAGGCGTGTCGCTGCCGGGAACAAAGTCAATGGCGCCCTGACTGCGTTAGTCAAAAGGCAAGGCGTAGTGAGGAGTGCACGCCTTGCAATACATAACGCAGTGTTGGTACCGACTTTGTTATATGGCAGCAAAACCTGGGTATGCCAGAAGAAGCATAAAAGCAAGTTGAATGCAGTGGAGATGCGATCTCTTCGTAAAATGTGTGGCGTTACCATGGCCGAAAGAAAGCGAAACGAAGAGAATCGCAATATGGCAGGTTTGAAAGATGACCTTATCACAAAAATTGACAAGGGCGTGCTTCGTTTGTTTTTGGCACGTTGAGCGAATGAGTGAAGACCGAATAGTGAAGAAAATATATAGCGCGAAAGTTAATATTAAAAGGTGTCGAAGTAGACCGAGACTAACTTTCGAAGACCATGTGAGCAAACTGCTCGAAGAAGGGAGGGTCAAGAGTACTCGGATACCTAGACGTGCATATATGAAGAAGATAATGAATCTGAACTAAGCGAAAGAGGTATGTAAGGATCGTGACACTTGGCGATCTGTTCTCTCTGGCTACCCCGTCAGGAGTTGTGCGTAATGATAAGTAAGTAAGTAAGTAAGTATTTATTATAATAAATATAACGGATCATCATAATCGATATTACAACCTATCAAAGTCCACTGCTGAACAAAGGCCTCCCCATAGCGTCATGTGAGACTTCTTCCTCTTACGCAAATACACAGCAAATATATTTTAATTAATAGATTTTTATCCAAAATAATATCTAAATCTATGAATGTAAAATATATTCTTAGATTTTTATCCAATATAAAACATGTTCATGAATGTGTCAAATTTAATTATTATGGCTTTCAATTGACGATAGTGAAATCTGTCAGTTAGTGTAAACATGTGCTTTATAAGATTTTTATAAAATTAGATTGACCCTTTGGCTTCGACTCGATGAAGTAAAAAACGTCTAGTACTGACTTAGTACACCTAATGTTGCTTTGATACTCGGGTGGAAAAATATATTATGATCCGTTATCAAATTTCCAAGTAAATCCGCACGCAATATACGGTAGGCGAGATATCTCGTTGAGGAAAAATATTTTATTAATGTTTAACAAGTAAATGATAACATATTATGAGATAGTATTCAAATCGGTAAAGACAGACAGCGCTAATTGCACTTTCCTTTTATACCATTCACACAAATGAGACTGTCAATAAATAAAAGAGAGATTAGAATTCATACAAACTGGATTAAATTCCGTTTAATAACACTTCACTAATTCGTAGGTATGAAGAGTATTTTTAATTGTATGGCATTTTTATTGTAAAGTATTATTAAAATAGCAACACTAAACATAAATTGATGAAAACGCTAGTCCATATATGAGTTCATAATACTTTCCATGTTACCTTAGCATACAAATATAACATAAGTTTCAACGTGTTTTCCCACATTTCGTAGATATCTACACCATCCTCCTCTCGATGGGGTGGACCATCCTCCTCCAAAAAAGTGATTTAAATTGTACCCGGCGCGCATGTGTGCTTGTTAAAACTACAGTAAATCAAAAATTAAATTATATATTTATTGTTCAACTAGTTAAGTCACTAATTACATTGACATTACTAGTATGTCATTACTCATTACTTTATGTATTTTATTTCTGCGCGTTCTATTAAAAGCCACGCCTTAAATAAAACAAGTTATAACTAGTTGTGCAAAAAAAAACTGGTATTGGATGAGATATAAATGGTATGTAAATATTGAAGAAGAATGTTTACAAATGCACACAAACTCCTTAATACGTATAAATACGTGTTGTACGTGGTAGAGCCATGCTGCAGCTAGTATAGTTGTAGCACGAATGAGTCAGCTCGACCGGGGTAGGACCACGCTCTCACAGAATACCAGCGTCAAATAGCAGCTTAACACTGCTGTGTTTCGTATGGTGAGTGTAGAAAACCGGAGATTCTTTTTACTGGAAAAGAGGTATTCCATCTTAGTCCTCACGGGTGTCAACGCATCTGCATTTTGATTCGCAAAGGAGGATAAATGTAGATGTCTATGGGCCACAGCAACCACTTACCATCAGGTGGACTGTTTGCTCGTTTGTCACCCTATCCTATAATAAAAAACATAAATTGTAATAGTATTTTGAAGTGACTTGCCATGTTATCGTAGATCTTTACCCAGAAGTGATTTTGTTCTACCAGATGTATATCTTAGATTCCAATCGCCTCGAAAGCGTTAATATACTCCAGCATGGCTATGAAATATTTATGGACTATAGATATATCGACCAGTGCTAAAAGTTTCATTATAATTTTAAATATTCTTAACACACCTTATGTCCAAAATTTAGCAAAATACCAATGAAAATAAAATTGTATCTAGAATTGGCGTTGAGCCCAGCTCTTATGTAGGAAATGTACGCTCAATTCTAAGCACGTGTCATTGTCATTATGATTTATGAATTCAGGTGCAATTGTATATAACTTTAGGTAATCCTCAAGGGTTTTTTCTATTTTTAGTCACATTCGGGAATTTGTTAGAAATCAATGACACATTAAATAAAAATATTTTTTCATAGTGAAATATATCGATTTATTTTTAGCAGGCATGTTTAAATTTACTTCTACCTTAGTTATGTTTTGTTGCTTCTACCTATTTAGATATAGTGGAATTAGTGTATACGGCGTTGTATGGGAGTCCGGCTTATTTAGAAGTAATATTCTTTACGTAGTAGAGCCACGATTCAGCTACATCATAGTTGTAGCACGAATGGGTCGGCTCGACCGGGGAAGGACCACGCTCTTACAGAATACCAGCATAAAGTAGCAGCTCAATACTGCTGTGTTTCATATGGTGAGTGTAAAGAATCGGAGAACCATTTACTGGATACGAGGCATTCCATTTTATTTTTCAAGAGTGACAACGCATCAGCATTTTGATTCGTAACCGAGAATAGATGTAGGTGTCTATGGGCCACATCAACCACTTACCATCAGGTGGACTGTGTGCTCGTTGGTCACCCTTATTTTATAAAAAAAAAGACACCTAACCCAACCACTCTTTAAAGGTAAATACTTTGTTTCTCCAAGTGAATTCAAACATGCTGTCTAAAAATTAATCGATGTACTCTACAATCCCTACAACAACCACCATTGTTCATAATAATACAATATTAATTTCCAAATAAATTTACTTACTGTCATATGTCATATACATACAATATTCAGATGCATGGCGAATCGTGTTTGCTAGACGGACCTATGCTGCGTGTGCATCGCAGTATAGGTTCGTCTAGCAAACACGACTCGCCACGCACTTTTCAGTAAAGAGTAATAGTGTTATGTGCCCCGCACTGACGTTTGGACGAAGGCAGGATGCGGAGGGTATTATATTAACTTTTATATGCAAGTACTTTTATAGTTTCTTAGGACTTCCAGATATGTTAACAAATTCTGAAAAAAAAATTGTAGTTTTACATTTAGTGAAAATTTAACTTGTTCGAGTTTTGTTAAAATTGATAGTTCATGCGAAATATGATTTATTGGTTTACATTTTAATGTTCAAAATGTTTAAACGATGAACCAAAATAAAGGGTTAACTTTAACGTGCTTTGAAATGAAAAAAAAAGTAGACATTTTGTATTTATGTTGATAAGTGTTACAGCTTAGTCCAAATAGTCTACGGCTCATTGGATATGGTCAGGTGCGGCCAAGCCCTGTTAATATTAAGGTTACATCGCTACAGCCAGCGAATTCTCGGTGGATTTAATGAAAGGACGGCTCAAGCGGCCGCCGAGCACATGGTGCTTTGGCGTGGTAAATGGACGTCAGTTACCACGTCACGCGGATATCTATCCGACCGAGACGACTTAATGACTATTGCAATTTGTGTGATGTCGTTTGCAATTTGTGATATTTTACACAGTTGCCTTTTTATATTTGCAATGTGTGTAGTGACCGACACCTCTGCATGCAGTTGCCTTTTGTAATGCGTAGATTTTGCACAGTTGCCTTCTTCTTTTTGGAATACGCCACATAGTTGCTGCCATGTCACACAATTGCCGTTGCTTAAGAGAATATGCGGTGGAGAACTTTGGAAAAATAAGCCTCGAACCCTATGGTTCGCAATACATTTATCTTCACTTCTTTTAATTTTTAATTTTGTAAAGCAGATTATTTATTTGTTTCATGCACCTGAAACGTTTTACATCTATTTTAATCTTGAATTACTTTGAATACCTATTTTGCGTGACCTGTATTGGATGAACTTAAGTGCATGCTTGTGCATCTGACGTAGTTGTTTCTATGTCTTTGGCTTTAACTGTTGTGTACTTCAAAATTGACATTAAAATTACCTTGTGTAAAATCCAATATTGAAAAGGTTTTAGCTATAGTATCGCTTAGTATGTTCTCCCTTATCTCAAAAACTCCGCTAGAAACAAAACTAGGGCAGCGTGTTGCAGCCCCGTAAATATTTTATTATTTTAATTGAGTGTATTTATAAATTAAAATTATAGAAATTTGGGACAACCACAACCTCTTTAATTTATTAAGACACTAGAAATATTATATTAAGTTTTCAATTACTTATCGGGAAAAAAATTTATACATGTCACTTCATCAGACCAAACTAATATTTGAGTTTATTTAGTTTATAGATCGTTATTGATTACTTAATAATTTTCAATATTTGTACTCAGATATTAACGTACTACGTATATTATTATTATTATTATTCTTATATTTAATGTTTTATGACCAATGGTGGTTGTAGCAGTAAAAGTAAATCGATAAATGGCACTATGAAAAAAAATATATTCAAGGTGCCATTGTTTTCTAACAAATTATCGAATGTGACATATGCTTAGAAAGCGTACATTCTACCATATAAGAGCTGGACTCAACGCAAATTCTAGAACCAAACTTATTTTGTTTTGTATTTTGTTATATTTGAATAAAAAAAATATCGAAATAGGTGTTTGAATTTTAAATATACTTATATTTAAAATTATAATGATAATCCTAGCAATTGACTTTATAATAAATTATTACAATACATTAAAACATTACAATAAATGTTGTATTAATATATTTGTTTCAATGATTTTATTTAATAAGAAATTTATTCATGCAATCTACGAATTATTTGATGGAATTTTGTGCGAGGGTGGTTCTTCTCAAGCCTAGCCAACCCATTTGTGCTGCGCTCATAATTCATCTGGAGAGTGGATGTAAAAATACAGACCGAATTAAGTTATTCTTAATTAAGAATAAAATAGTTATAGAATTTTTTATAGTATAGGGTAACAAACGAGCACACAGTCCACCTGATGGTAAGTGGTTGCTGCGGCCCATAGACATCTACATTTATCCTCAATAAAGAATCAAAATGCAGATGCGTCGTCACCCGTGAGGACTAAGTTGGAATGCCTCTTTTCCAGTAAAATGGGTCTCCGGTTCTCTACACTCACCATACGAAACACAGGAGTGTCAAGCTGCTATTTTACGCTGGTATTCTGTGAGAGCGTGGTCTTTCCCCGATCGAGCCGACCCATTCGTGTTACAACTACACTATTAATATAGCTGCAGCATGGCTCTACCACGTATAAAATTAAAAAAATATAAATTTATTTAGAAGATGTTGCGTATCGTCGATGTAAGTATTCAATAATCTATATATTTACATTTTTTTGAGTTTGATAATATTTTATTATATAAAATACTAAAAACTATAATAAAAAAAAACAAAAACTAGTAACTTAATAATCATACAGTCCTACTATCCGCGTTATCGTGCCAAGAATGCAGGCTGCGTTTCCCTCTGAATGGCTATACTTAGCCTTTGAGCGAGAAAAGAACCAGCCCTCTTATCACCAGCAATAACGACCAGTTGCGGATGGAGTTTCTTTAGGAACTTCACCGCACGTGGACCCACGGACCGAAAGTCTCTACGGCAAATGGCACAAATATGTAGTCATCTCTCAGGGGCTCAAATTTTCGCCACTTAGTTTAGGTGCATGTAATGCCACCGCGGCTCTAAACGAGGTACCCCTGAGATGAAAGGCCGCCAAAGTGTCTACGCAAGTAGCATCCCCCACTAGGGCTTTACCTCTCTCTCAAGGGACCAATGTCATACCGTTGTGTCTCTTGCCAACGTTTCTAAATATTCCACAAGGCTCCAAAACCGAAGGAACATTTATAGAGACCAGAACCCTTCAGATGACATCGTTTAAAGAACCGTGCCGTGAAAACCTATCAGCACTTTTCTTTCATGAAATTCCGTGGAGCCCAAACTTGTTGACGCTGCTACCACAAGGGCACTGATGGGGTTGACAAATCGCCACTCCTAGTCGGATTACTACGGCGATGCGCAAGCTTTCCCCATCAAGTAATGTGCCACGATTACTACTATCGGCAAATGAGCCTGTAATCGAACTGGTGGTAAGTACCTAATGCGGCATTAAACATGGCTACTCCAAAAAAATGGCTACCAATGCGTTGTCACCTCTGAACACTGTGGTGAAATGCCTTATAACCTATATAAGCTTACTCTCAATAATGCCCTAATTGATGAAGAATAATATTTTGTTAAATACGCAGGATGAATGATGCGATTATATTGGTGAAACGTGATACAACTGAACCAGGTTATCAGAAACAGGGTACTTGTAAAAGTCTTCGTACCAAAGCTAGGCAGGGCATTGTCATTTCGGTCAGTGTGAATGAATGTGGTGAATTGTTTGTTAAGGCCTATGACACATTAACTGTTGTATTGCGTTCAATAATAATTTATATGTTAGCTGTTATTGTTTATGTTCATCTTTTAAAATTATTACTATATGTGTTATGATAACATAATTAGTTAGTGTTTATTTATTTAGTTTAAAATATACTTAGGTGTTAATTTGCTTGTAATATAATCTAGTAATTGATTTATTTGTGATAATAAATTAGTGTTGCACATTTAGACATATATACACATATACATACATACACACACATACACATACACATGCACATACGTAAATATATATGCATACATACACACATACACATACATATTTTTATTTGTACATTTGGGCTGGGTTAAATAACTTTGTTTATTTATATATTTCAATGGTAGGTGTTAAATAGTTATATTGGAATAATATTTTAATGATTTTATTTTGTGTTGCTTGTAGTTTTTGCAGGGTTGATTTAGTGGCTGAGCGCCATACCTCTGAGACTTGACCAAAGAGTGGTATATTTGACATGTCTCGGGAGACATCGAACTATTGTTTTTAAAGCTCCTGTTAATGAATATATTAGTTGTAGCACGAACGGGTCGGCTCGACCGGGGAAGGACCGCGCTCTCACAGAATACCAGCAAATCTCACAGAATGGCAGCAAAACAAATTTTCTATAGGACATTATCAAAAAAAACAGATGAAAGCGGCATAATATACAAATTGCAAATATATTAATTTACTTATATAAACTCAGCGGCACGGAATCTTGGCCAAGCGGTTATCTCGCGATAGCAAAAGCTTTAAGTGTTTCTGATGAATGTTTGTTATGCAAGTATGTCAAAAAATGTTTACCCTCAAGTTCAAGAGGGTAATTCATTATGTTTAAGTGCACCATGACGAATTCTTTAATTTTTAGTTGAATCGGGTCATTTGAGCGACTAAGTTCACATTTTAAATTTGTGTGTTGTGAAAAGTTTACTGTAAGGTTATTCAATTATTGTGATCTTGTGTCTTAATTCAATAACTAAAGGTGCTTTAAAGCCAATAAAATGCCATTAACACCAGCACAAGTTGCACAAGCAGTAGCATTAATTGACCAAGGGCTAACACAGCGTGAAGTTGCTATTGTGCTTAACGTACTACGGTCCTCAATGCAGTATTCACTGAAACGATACCAGGAGACAGGCCGCTTTACCCGCAGGCCAGGCAGTGGGGGAGTAAGGTGCACATCGGCCCGGGACGATCGTTTTATTGTTATGGAGATTTTGAGAAACCGCTACCTGACCGCTGTTGAGATACGCCAGCGGCTCCAAATCGCAAGAGGCGTTAATGTTAGTGAGCGTACGGTGAGAAGACAAATGTAGCAAGTGAATTTAAAAGCTCATAGACCAGCACGAGGTCCAGAACTTCTCAGACAGCACCGAATAGCCCGACTTCAGTTCGCAAGAGAACATGTCAATTGGACCCACGAGCAATGGGCTAGAGTGTTGTTCACAGATGAGTGTCAAATAGCTTTACGTGCTCCAGACGATCGAAAACGAGTGTGGAGAAAAAGAGGAGAGAGGTTTCTACCCATTACCACCACCCAAACTGTGAGTTTCCATGGAGGCTCAATAATGGTATGGGGAGGTGTAAGTTCCGACGCACGTACAGAGTTGGTCATCGTCGATAATCTGCTTACAGCTACTCAATACATCGAGCAAGTTCTTCAGGAGCACGTAATGCCTTATTCGGGATTCATTGGACGCGACCAATTCCTCCTCATGCACGCCCGCACGTCGCACATTGTGTAGAGGAATATCTGGAAGAGGTTGGAATACAAAAATTACAGTGGCCAACTCGTAGCCCGGACTTAAATCCAATTGAGCATGTATAGGGTATGCTTAAAAGAAAGATAAAGTCCAGCTCCAAACCGCCACAAACTCTAAATGAGCTCCGAAATGCAGCGCTGGCCGCTTGGGACCGCATACCGCAAGTTGATGTCAGAAACATCATTCAAAGCATGCCAGATCGAATGCAAGCGGTTATCAGGGCTAGAGGAGGAAACACCCGATATTAAAACTGATAGACAATAAAGAAACAGACTTAATTTTTAACTTTGTAGTGTTTTTAAAGTGACAATGGAAAGATGTTAATTTTAGTGAAAACATGTTATTTTGAAAAGAAAAATTTCAGTGAAGTAAACATTAAATTTCTACGTTCTAAAACCATTAGAGACACTTATTGAATGCATCTACCCTTAATTTACTGTTAAAAAAACGTTTCAGTGCAAATAATCAGCAAATTCACGAGTAGCCAAGTTTCCGTGCCGGTGAGATAAATAAACTTTTTACAAAAAGTAAAAGCCGACTTCAATGAACTAAAAAAACGTGTGAGTGTCGTGGAACACTCGGTTGGAACGAAGTCCATTTCGTAGTATCTTATTATTGATAAACTTATTATATTGTGTATTGTACGTATTATACAGGGTATTTTTGGAACGCTTCCGAAAACTAAGACAGGCAACAGCACCAAGTATACCTTTGATCATGGGTCACAAATAAATTTGATCCTGATGAAAAAAAGAAAAAACATATTTTTACAACGTTTTATTAGCTTTATTCACGCGCCATCATGTTAGTACAGCTAAATGAAATGATAATTTCATAAAAAAAATCATGAAAATACTGAAACATAAAACCAGCAGTGGAAACTGAATTGATATCACCCGACTAATGGAGGTTAATTTACGCACGAACGGTGAAAAAAGAACGCTGGCCTTAAAATTGGGCACTGAGCGATTTATCACATATTGGTACGAAGGGGGCAAGACGGGGGAACAATCCGCCAGTATTACTGTGCCTGCATGCTATTGGTACCCGCGCTTTGTTCGCTCCAAAAATACAGTCGCATACACAGCTTACTTTGCGACTCGCGACGATGTTTTAAAAAGGAAGGAAAGAACAATTATTTATATCTATTGTTTTATGACTAAACTAGTGAACCAAAAGGTAAATATGATAGGAAAAGTTGAATGGGGAAAATTGTGCAGTAAATTTAAAAGTGTTGAGGAAGAATACCGAAAAAATTACTATGTAATCGACCTGATGACGAAAGCTCAAGCGAAGATGAATGTGATGATGAAGTAGCATACAGTAACACCAACACACCATCAACATCTGGCTTTCATGTGACCCAAGACGTCATAATGGACGGCGTGTCACCCTTAGCTAAGTTTTCTTGTTACAAACTACTTTATATTTTACGATAGAAATAACAAATAATGCTTAAGTAAACATTATCCATTTTTAATTCCCACCTCTTCCAAAGTTCTAAGTAGCTAGTAAAACACCTATTATGATTCTACAATAAAACAATTAATTACTATAATATTATAAAACAATAGCCCAATACTATGTAGTGTTTTAGAACGCGACTGTACCCACACTCCCTCCGCTGTCGACCTGTATCTAGCTCGGTACGAAACAATGCTGCGGTCATAAGAAAAAAGGGCGCATCTAACAATTTTTGAATAAATGAGTTAAATATACCATTCGACTCATGATAAGAAGGCGCATCTACTAATTTTTTTAATATTCACATATATCAATATTTTAGAAATTATCGTAAGAATTTTAGACGTAACTGTTGATCACAGAAGACATTTTTTTAGTAGAAAAGACTTATACAAATTTAACATAAAAGAAAAGACTTATTTAACCAGTTGCTACGTCATCTTTAACAATATTTGCATCGATTACTTAAATTTCAATTATTCTTGTCTTATTATTCTATATCTTATTATTAAGAGCTTATATCTTATTATTAAGAGCTGGTGTTTCACATGTGGTCCCATATAAATTTGATCGAGGTCAGACTAATAGTTTTTGAGTTATCCTTAATTATTTATATTAAAGTCGGTTGAACAAAATTTTTAATTTTTAATTATTATCGTAGTAAGTCTTGTATGATATTCCCTTTAAAATCATTACTCAAGAGTTGCGGGTTGTTATTTTTTGTGTCTCACTACCAATACTTCTCTAATATTCACGAAGAAAAAAGTAATAAATTACTATTAGCGTCCCATCAAATTCAAATGACCTTTCCAAAATATGTAAAAATTTTAAATGAATGGCAATTTTTTTATTTATTCTAAGCTAAGATGAAAAGGAAAATTCGTTTTATTTAAATAAATAAACAAATTATAAAAAAAATAAGTTCGTCCTTAAAATCTTCATGTCTCTACGTATATATTTCAATTTTCATATACCTTTTAATATACTATAGACACAGGGTCTGAAAGAAAAATTTATCAATTTATTTTTTATTTCCATTTTACGTTTTTGTTAGTTACGTCCTTCTTTATTATGACGGCAGAATGTAACCCGGCCGGCTCGTGTCGCCTCACGCTGTGACGCAGTTGCTTTTAGATTTGTCGTGGTTCGTTATTAATTGTAGTTTTTGAAACAGTTCCGTGTTGATTTTGTACACGCGTGCGCGAGCGACAGCTCAATCGTTTTGTTTATTAAATTGTGATTACGTGTTGGTATTATTCTTGTTGTTACGTTTTTTGTTTTAATAATGCTTAACGCGTAAGTTTATAGTGATTGTGAATACGACAACATGTTAGGTATCTGAACCTAGGTACACGAAGTATCGCTAAATAAATTGTTAAGACGTCGGGATGGAACAAGTGTGTCATATTGTGCAGTGCACAAAGTGTTGAAGCGTAACCGAATGCTCCCATACAAATTGCACAAAGTGCAAGCTTTATTTCCCGGCAATCACGACCGCCGACGAGTTTTCTGCCGTTGGTTATTATACCAGCAACAACGTGTGCCTGGTTCCATTGAGCACATAATCTGGACGGATGAGTCGACAATTACCAGAAACGGCCTGTGGAACCGAAAAAAATACACACGTGTATTCAGAGGTTAACCCGCACGCTGTTCGACAAACCGGGCACCAAACCCGATGGTCGATTAACGTATGGGCAGGTTTATTTAAGGATCTCATACTGGGACCAGTGTTTCTGCCACAGCGACTGAACGGACAGCGATACCTAAACTTTATAAATGAACAGTTAACAGACATTTTAGACGCCCTTTTGTTGGCTGAATATCGCCGCACATGGTTCCAGCATGATGGTGCTCCTCCACATATCGTGAGGTTCGTCCGTGAGTGCCTCAATGAGCTATTTGATGATCGCTGGATTTGGCGGACTAGGATCACACGCTTGGCCACCTCGCTCACCAGATCTGACCCCGTTAGACTTCTTTCTGTGGGGTATGGGAAAGAAAGGGTTTTAATCGTGAGTGTGATAGTGCTGACGAAACTACAAATGGATCGTGGATGTTTTCGACAAACTACGTACGGACTGTGTCGAAGACCACACGATGATGCCCCGCCTCCATGAGGAGACGCAACACCGAGCCCAAATCTGCCTTGAAATGAATGGAGCACAATTTGAGCCGCATCTCATAAGACCACGGAGGATTTAGAGCGGTAAGCTGTTTCATAACTATTTTTTTTTAAATAACTTAGTACTGAACTAATCTGAATACATGAGAATAATAAACATACCTACACGATGAATAAAAACGCATGACTTTAACATGGTTACATTTCATTTAAGTATCTTTTAATTAGCGGGAAATCGAACCAGTTATTTGGGTTATTTAACCTGTAAATCCGGATTAAAATGGCTACGTGAAGACAAGTACAGTAGCAAAATAGTAGGTTAAGTAGATAAGTTAGATATTTCGACAAGTGTTGTAAATTATTAGGTATTGTGGTATGGCCCGCTAGTTGCGGACCGCGCGAATTTGCGTTCGCGCGTACATTGACCTTTAATCAGCTGATATGAATTCAGTTATTCCACTGCTGGTTTTATGTTTCAGTATTTTCATGATTTTTTTTATGAAATGATCGTTTCATTTAGCTGTACTAAACATGATGGCGCGTGAATAAAGCTAATAAAACGTTGTAAAAAGATGATTTTTTTTTCATCAGGATTAAATTTATTTGTGACCCATGATCAAAGGTATACTTGGTGCTGTCGCCTGTCTTTGTTTACGGGAGCGTTCCAAAAATACCCTGTATTTATTGAAATAATATTTCTTTCATAGCAAGATAAGAAAAAGTCCGAGGGAGATGGATACATAAATATCTATAAATCTCATCTGACACATAAATATCTATAACATATCATCTGTTATATCTCTATATATTATATTTAAATACGTTTGATCTACATGTATGTGTATGTGTTTGTGTGTGTGTTTGCATGTATGTGTGTGGGTATGTGTATGTGTGAAATATCAATTTTAAGCCAACTGCAGTACACACATCTCTCACTAACTTTCCGGGTGACTGGCATAAAATTCCATATGGCATTAAGTTCGCCGTTTCTACCTTTAGTACAATAAAGTGTATAAATAAATAAATATCATTTCATCTCGCTTCCTTATAGCCGGCAAGGTCGTCTACACTACGTCAAAAGGGGTCGTGACAGAAAAATCTTACACTTTTTCTCGTCTAGGTCCTATCCGCCAAATTAGTATTGTCCGATAAGGAACATCGTTCCAAAAATGTAAAATAATTGCACATTCTAAGGTCAGTGCTACGACAAAGTGTAAAAAAGAATTAAAGTTCCGGTTCAGAATATGAATTTTTTGTTCTCCTTTTCCGGCTTTCTTTTGAATGAATTAAGGAATGTTACGAACTTAATGTCGTCTTAATAGTTATATTAAAAACTTCACCCCCTCTTTTGCTACCCTTAGAGGTAGAATTTTACCGTCGAAATTTATATGGCAACTACCGTGAACCTATTTAATAAAAAAAGGGTCACCAAAATCGGTTTACAATTTACAAAGGTATGTCTTAAAATATGCACAAAAATATAGTGGAATTGTAAACCAACTCCTTTCATTGAATTCAACTAATAAATCGTGGAAGAGTTTCCATATACATAATTTTTGTAGTTGACTCAAATTATATTACTTTTTTAAAATAATATGAGATACCCACAAAACTTTAATAAGTTACAGTAGGCTAGTGGAAGCGTCCAAATTCATGAACTCAAAAGGTTGGTTGTGGTTTTGATTTCGCCCTTTGACTATTGTTGTGAACCACTCCTAATACAGCTTAAAATGCTTTCCTGGAGTGGTTAAAGGGAATATTAGTAATATTAATTGTATTGCTAGTATTTTATTAAATTTTAATAATATTCCTACAACTATCAATATTTAATATTTCTTGTCATAAACTACATACTATTTTCTGCCGACTTCCGAAAAGGAGACGGTACTCAATTCGACTGTATGTTTCTTTTTTTATGTGTGTTAACCTCATAACTTTTTGCTGGGTGAACCGATTTCGACAATTCTTTTTTATTTGAAAGCTGATACTTCTCGTGTGGTTGCATATGATCAAGGTCAGACCAGTAGTTATTGAGTTATTCTTAAAAACTTATATTGAAGTCGGCTGTACAAAACTTTTAATTTTAAATTATAATTTTTGCTCTTGCTCTCAATCCTTGAAAATTTTAATAAATGTTAATATTGAGAAAGAATTTTGGCTTAACGCCATACGCCATTACGTCGCATCAACTTAATATAATACATTGTGCATTTTAAATCCATACCAGGTAAACCACTACTTATCTAAAATACGATAAATATCTAAAATAAATAAATGAATATGAAACATTCAATCATTTTTCTCCAGGAATAAAAACTGTCAGTACGGAATCGCTATACCTGCTAGGCGCCCCGTTGTTTTTCGATAGTATTAAACCTGTTTAAAAAAAAGATTTGATCAGTTTTTAACGACGTTGATAAATTGTATAAATTAAACCCCCATATTGTTCTTACTATTTTAAAATGTTGTCTCTTTGTACCTAGATTTACATACTTTTTCCGCTCGAATCTAGTCTGGAAATGTTCGGATATTTTAAAAGATATTGATAATCTTAATATAGATATAGAAAAAATGCTAAATTTAGCCTTAAATACAACAGTCTGGACTCAAGCTACTTTACCTATAAAATTTGGTGGTATTAGTGTAAGAAATCTTTCTAGCTTTGCATAGAAAAAAATATAATTTGATCAAGAAGATTAGACAATTTTTGTGTTTTTTTCTAAGCGTTTCTGTAAAATGAACTTGTATTAAACAACCCAAAACTATCATTAATAACCCACACAGTAATAATATACTAGTAATTAACTCCCATTGGTTATAATATTATTTCTTCATATTTTTTAATAATTTGGAAACAATAATGTTTTATAAAATAAAATAAACCTTATTAACGTAAATTTGATAATTTTTTACATAAAATATTAATATATTATCGGATCGCTTGTTCCGCTTTATTTTTTCATCTCGAAAACAGCGCCACCTACGACGTCCAATTGTAAATCTAAGCTATCCGTGTCCCTGGATGGTTTAGCTTCTCAAACACAAACACACACAAATATTTCATCAAAATCTGTCATACCAATCTCGAGTCATAATAGTTGTAAATAAAATGTCATAATAATAATAAGTATTTATTTTAAAAAAATCCTAGAAAATTTATCGCAAGTAACGGAAAATAAATTAATTTCTCTCTTAAAATTTAGGATGAAATACTGTAGTGTACTTTCTTAAACTTTTGCTTCTTAAAAGATAAGAATACCGTTGCAGACAGGTGGAACAAGATTTATTATCTCTCGGCTATGAATTTGGTGACGGTTTTATTATCAGTGATGTTTAATTTTAATTTACAGTTTTATGCATGATAATATAATTTTATATTAAAACCCCCAAAAGCCTTGCGGTAAATTTTTCAAAGTATTAAATTAAAAAAAAATTTCTTAAAATTTGTTAACTTATACATAGAGAGAAAAAACAGGGAAAAATATTTTAACTACACATTTCGTAAAAAAGAATCACCAGTTCACCTGATAAGCGGGGTGGGGAAGCCAAACCGACACTGGGAGAGGCTCTTGTCCAGCGCTCTCCGTGCAGGGGAACTTTTATTGGCTAAAAGAACTAAGATAAAATAGACAGATATGCTAATCGAAATCACTCAATGATATAAATAGATGACTATATAATAGGATAGGTTAACTACCTATCACTTCTTTCACAATTATTCATAAAAATCTATATTCTTGGACACGTAGTCCAAGTAACGATTGCAGGCGTAACGCTACATAAATAAAAAAAAATTGGGAGTAAAAAAATATAATTAGATATGTTGCGTTCGTGAATAATATAAAAAAATAAACGGGTTATATTTGCGTCTTATATTATTTCTTATAAAAGTTTATCAATTCCGACAAAGTTTGCAATTACTTCTCGTTCCTCTATTACGTAAGCACTTTCTTTCATTAGCCAAGAGATTCAGTCGTGCGGATAATAAAGTTAGATAAGCTTGCCTTAGCTCTCGAATGTATAGGCATTTAATTATTTTCAACTGTTATTTGATAAAAGAATATTTTTCTTTTAAGTGTTTTTTCATTTAACCGTTTTCCAAACTCAGTAAAATATAGCACTTTTGGTGGTACAATTCGGTATACTTAAGTTAAAATTAAAATGTATCCATTCTGACTATGTGTTCGTCTTCGTTGTTGGTTTAGTAGTAACGATATAAAATTGAAGTGACAAAAGAACTAACAGTCCACTAGATGGTAAGTGACCACTGAAGCCCAAGGACACCTACAGTAACCATCTTAAAAAAAGCAGCCTGCATATGCATTGTCACCACTGAGTACTGAGATGAAATTTCCTTACAGCCTTAAACTATACTGTCTCTCAATACCTTTTAATTTGGGTGGGAGATTACAGTTCTACCCTCATTTCTTCACATTTTCTTTTATTTTTTATCCTCGTTGCTAAAAGTATTATGTAGATTGAAAAAGTAGGTATGTATATACTCCCGTTCTGTCTTATAAATAGATTAAAGATTTTATGATTTTTTATGCAGTATGATTTTCATCACATAAATCGTTTTAAAATCAAATACATGACGTTGATTGTAAAAAAAAATATGTGCACATGCTCGTTCTGTCTCATACATACATATTACATTTTGCGTTTTTACCCAATATTATTTAAATTACAAAAATACCTACTTTGGAATCATCCAAAACGTTAATAAGTGTTTCAATTTAGTTTTATTTTTCTGTTTGCAATAAAATAAAGAAATTTGACGAGAATTTTTTATTTTGAAGATGCTACTTACTGATGCGGCACGAAAAATTAACAATGACTTATAGTGCTAGTCTTATTTTCCCCACAGAAGGTTAAAATTCATATGATTCGGTCTGTTAATTCATGAATTCATAGTATAGTACAAATACAGCAGAAATGAATATAATGCGGCTGTGTTCCGTTCAGAAAGTGTCGAGAACCGGATAGCCTCTTAATTGGTAAACAAAAAAGTCCCATCCATCCATCCCGTCATCAAAGTCCTCAGGAATATGGTAGATTTAATACCTGATTAGCAGTAAAATGGTTCTCCAAATCTCGGCAATCACTACACTTTACTTATACATACATACATACATACATACATACATATATATATATATATATATATATATATATATATATATATATATATATATATATGGTAGAACCATACTGCAGCTATGATACTGCGGCACGAATGGTTCGACTCGACTGTATAAAGACCACACTCTCACAGAAAACTAGCGTATGTAGCAGTCTAATGCTGCTTCGTATCTTACTCGTAGTCTTCAGGGGTGACAAAGCATCTTCATTTTGATTCTTATCAGGGATTTATGAATCATTGGCTTAGCAATGAGTTTCTGCGCTGGGGGGCGCGAGTTCGAATCCAGCACGGAACAAGTATTTGTATGAACTACAAATAATTGTTCCGGGTCTGGATGTTTGTCTTTGTGCAATTTGTGTTTGTAAACTGACTCCACGATACAGGAGAAAATCCTAGTGTGGGGGTAACGTTTTTTTAAAAGAAAAAAGAAAAAAAAAGAATAAAAAAAAAGGTGAATAGTGAATAATGCATAAAAGTTAAGTTAAATGTATTTTATCGGAGGCCATGAGCTCTTCTGCCCTTTTAATTTATCGAGGATATATGTAGGTGGGCCACACGCATCCATCGTATTGTACATCCATACCATATTTTCCATCAGATAGAATGTGTGCTTGTTTTTTACCATTATTCTAAAAAAACAACACAACATACACTAGCTCAATATAGATTGAGATTGAAAACATATAATATATTAGTTATAATGTATATTTACACTGCTTGTACACATACACTATCTGATAAATAATAGTAATTACGAATTTACCCGATATTCACCCATTTGTTAAATTCAGTCACGTACTTCTCTTTAATATTCAGGTTCCATGCTTAGTCGCAAGTGTCGTTTATTTTCTTTTTGCTACTTTTGCAGCTTGTGATCAAAATATGTACATAAAACTGTCATAAATCATTTATGTTTTTCTTTTTTTTTTGCTTAATGTAACACTTTTACATAAAGGAATAAAATTATTGGTGTTACTTTTTTCTTTCAAATTTATGTTTCACTTTTAATTTAAGTAATTTATTATTAGTAGTTTTATGTGGTATAAAGATATGCTTAACATCTCCCCTGTCTGATTGTCAGACACAATAGTAAGACAATAAGAACGAACTATGTTGTGTAAACTATCTATCCTATCATCATCATCATTACAGCCCTTCACTAGTCCACTGCTGAACATAGGCCTCCCGCAAGGAATGCCACAAAGCACGGCCTTGAGCCACATGCATTCATCGACTTCCGGCATGTCTTATCAGGTCATCACTCCATCTAGTGGGGGGACGCTCTACACTTCGCCTACCCGTACGAGGCTGCCACTAGAGAAGCTTTCTTCCCCATCGGTTGTCGGTTCTTCGAGTTATATGATCGACCCATTACCACTTCAACTTACTAATCCGTTTTGTTATGTCAGTCATTGTAGTTCTACTGATTATATCCTCATTTCTATCATGCAGATTATCACGCAGGGAAACCTAGAGCATAGCCCTCTCCATAGTTCGCTGGGCGACTTTGACGTTCCTGTCTGTCAGATTATCTGATTACAATGTAATCCACATTCTTCAAGGCGAACAGGTTTTTGTTATGCTAAGTCAATCAGTGACCTTTGCCGTCTTCCGCTGCATCACAACTTATCATCAGGGGGCATAGTAGTCAAGCACTTTTTTAGAATATTGAAAAAAAATACCCATATGTAAGTATTAGATATCATAGCAATAGTACACAGGACACAGAATGGGTTAAGAGTGGGAATGGGTAATTATAGCTGCAGTCCGTATAGGCTTGCTTGATCATGGAAGAAACACGCATTTTAAAGTAAATCAGCAGCATGATGTTGCTATTACGTATGTTGATTGGTGAAACCTGAAAACGTTTTTACTGATAACGAGGTATTCCGCCTTAGTCTTTAGGGGTGATGGACAGTGTCTTTGAATTTCCAGAGTATCCACTTATCATCTAGTGTATTATGTAATTCGTTGTCACCCATCATCATCGTCATTACAGCCTTCACAAGTCAACCGCTGACCGCAAACCAGCTCCTCATCGGAATATGCCGAGGTTGGTGCGAAAACCTGTATGACCTTCAGCGAATAACGTTTGGTGATTCTGAGTATAAGGTACGCATTCCTCGTCGACACACTCTCAATATTTACAACGCTGTTAACGAGAGACTTGTGGACGACAAATCCGACACCTCCTTGGGACAGATGGTCGTCCTCCCGGTGATAGAGCAAGTTGCCGGATTCGAGGATTACCGTGTTCTGCACCTCTCTTCGGACCTCGGATAATAATATCCCAGCGCAACTTGTCTACCACAATTTTGGGCTCCAGCTCTTTTCTTGTCAGTCCTCAGGGTGCGTGCTTATATAATATGTTCCAATCAGGCATGTACATAGTGTAAAAAAAAACAACCTAACTGACCAAAATCTACTCGCTAAGGCTAACTATTAGTGAATGATAATTGATAGAATCAGGCGTTACTTTGCGGAAATCCATTATAATGGGGTTGTTATAAACTAATTTGCTTAATTCCGCGTAAAGAAGCTAAAGTTAGCGGCCAGCCTCCGCAGAGTCTACTTCACCTGAGGATGCCTCGTGTAGAGGCGAAACACGTGTCGTACTTTCGAGAGTGGTGTGTCGTGCCTAGTGTGGTGGTGCTAGGGGTGGTAGTGCTGGGATTAACGGCGACGGGTATAGCGCACGCGATTGAGGGAGAGTGGGAGGTTCCCTTAAAACTGGTCTAACACATCATTTTCTTTCTTTACGTGGAATTAAGCAAATTAGTTTATAACAGCCCCATTATTAGTGAATGCACAAAAAGGGCAAATTCGCGCTCTATACTAATACTGCACGGGGAAAACAGAGCAATAAAACCATAGCGATCCCTGCTACGCTATCCGTGGACTTCTGCAACATTAGGGGACTTCACTCATACCTTAACGCCGTCCACTACCATCTAAAGACGGCCAAGCCGGCTTTGCTCTTTTGACCAAGACGCAGGTGTCCTCTCCGACTGATACTTCGTACCTCTCTTACTCGGGGTACAAATTAGAACATTTCTTTGTGCCCTGGGCTGGAGTTTGCGTATACATCAGAGAGGATATCAGTCCTCGACGTTTCGGCAGTTTTACAGGTACGGACCTGTCCAACCTTTGGCTGCGCGTAGGCAGCGACGACCATCCCCGCGTCTACAGGTGTCTGTATATGTCCCATAGCGGTAATGCCGACACAGACTGACTCATCGACCACGTCTAAATGGCTACAGATTTCTTGCTACAACAGATCCTATCCGTAGAGATCGTGATACTTGGCGATTTCAACGCCCACCACGCTAAATGACTCGGTTCACGTTTAACCGAACAAGCGGGGAAATCTGTTTATGACTTTGCTTTGGCATATGGTCTGACACAACTGGTTAATTCACCTACGCGGATTCCAGATGTGGAGGATCATACACCATCCCTGTTGAAACTTCTACTGACCTACCCAGACGGATATCAGGTTTCCGTCGATGCCCCTCTGGGCTCTTCGGACCATTGTCTGATCCGGAGTGTGGTGCCACTCACGCTCTCCTCGCGGTTACGTTCTGCAGGTTGCCGCCGTGTTTGGCATTACAGGTCGACGGATTGGGACGTAATGCGGAATGAATTTCTGTAAACCATCACAGTAGGTGTGAAATCACAATAGGTGAAAAAAGAGCACGGGATTATTGACAAAATGTACGTTTGATACCTTTTCTTTTGTGGTGCTGTTATAAACGTTCACCTTTACCTCGATATATAAACTACAGAGTGAAGGTAGTACGTGCTGGTCTTGTTGATTAACACGTATTTCGTCATTATTGTTAAACTAGTAACATATGGTTTGTATGAATGATACTCAAAACTTTCAATGCTGTTATCGTATGATGTTTGTTGAGATACGTTGAAAATATTAATTTTATCTGGCCAACTAGCTTAAGAAATACTTTGTTAGACTTGGTAAGCTACTTTTTTAGCTGAAGAGGTGTGCTTTTATGAGATCTTCTTTTAAAACTGGCTTGGATACACGAAGTAGACAAGCTTTTATTGAAATTTATCATTTTTTTTTCAGAAATGTAAATACATTTGTACTTCTTCACCTCGCAAATTTATCTCTTTGTCCTCAGCGTTCAATAACTTTATATTGACAGCACTTATGGAACTTTGGTAAACAGGAAAATAAATCGAGTTTCTGGGTATTTCAATTATTCGATAACCAGGTGGTACATTAGGTGCAAATTCAAAAATTATATGGCTTGCTTTCCCGTTGACAAATGAACCACTAACAACATCGCATTCAATCCGCACGATGGTTGTCGATAGAATACCTACAGGATACTTTGATTCAGTACTTATATTTGCTTTTATTGTTTCCATACCAAAGCCTAAAATATTACCCAGTGATTCGCTTCCATTAAAGTGCACATCTTCAGAGCAAAAAATATTTGTTTTCAATGTATTATTGTTACAAGTTAAATTTAGTACGGCGTTCTTAATATTATTTTTTAGATAATCACAAATATCTAGAAGCTCGTAAGACCCTTCAGGAATTTCGATCATTTCTTTTTCACCATAATAAAATTTATTGTTTCTTTCATCTATATTGGGAATAGAATTGAAAGTTGAAAAATACAAAAGACCACATTCGTTGTCTTTTCGTAGTTCTATTGTCGGTAAATAGTTCGTTGATAAAGAGGCTCCGGTCCCAGTTATAGTCACAGTTAAAGACATTTTTATACTGATACGTTTATTTATTTCATACACAATATAAATGCTTTTTCAAATTCAAATTTAATCGTTGCACTAACTCGTTTGGCTCGTTCCAGTAAACCAAATCAGTATCTTTTTTAACTTCTTTTAAAATATCAACTCCTTCTCCCTTTGAAAGACTTTCTGCACTACTTTAATGATTTCTCGAGTGCTTAAACAATGGTTAGATCACTTGCATATATTTAAATCCTTTGTTACTGTTAATCGGTTTGGATGGATCATAATAACGTTTGTGTCCATTAGTATGCAAAAGTAACAATTTATAATTTTGTAAGTCTTCCTCTGTCACAATATCTAAATTTGGTAGCTTTTTAAACAATAACTCTTTTAAGCCTGGACTTTTTTTAAAACTATGATTTCCAATTTTTAAGATGTGATCATTATCATAGACACGAAATGGGCCGAGCATTTCATTAATACAACGAATTTATTTATTAAAACTAATTATTTCGATTTTCGATTTTATCTGAATTTGAATTTAAATGTTTTAGTTTTTATTTCGATTTTAACTGAAAGCACCAACACAGGTATATTTTATTGGAAATCAAACAATAATTTTGTTTTTAAAACACCATTTCTTAATACATAAAACATTTTTTAACGCACATGTTTTCTTACGAGTAAAACAGTTATACAATAAAGTATCTTTACAATAAAGTTCACAAAGAGTATTTAAATTGGGAGCTCCTAAGCAACTTATATCTATGATAGTATTATTTTTATCACAAATATCTTGCACCCATTTAATTATTTACATCCTTTTAAAAATATATTTTTATCTTTCAAATATGTCTTTATAATCCTGTTAAATTCTCTATAATCAATAAAGCCACTCCATCGATACCCTCGGTGCTTTTCAATCTAGCCAATTTGTTTTTTTCTCTTCAGGATATAGCGAAGTGAATGGGTAAGGAGGTTTAATTTGGAATATATTGGTGTACTCTAGAATGGCTATAGCAAACTCCTTCACTATTAATTTATTTTTGCTATTTTTGAAGCCTTGAAGATCGACGATTAATGTATTGCTATTCATGATATTTTCTTAACGATATTACTCAGTGGTTTGTATTCGAATATACAGTCGTTTAATATCAAGCAATAAGCGGTTGATATAGTTCAAATTAAGAATTTCTTTATTTTATTATTTTATTTACGGTTTATTTAGTTTTCATAAAAAACATTAACCTATGACTGATAATGTATTCACAACATCCAATCAAATAGAAACTGACTTTTCATCATGTGAATGGCAACTCAAACTATTAAAATTAAATAAGATTTGCTTACCTCAGAATCTGGAAAAACTTTTAATTTACGTTTCCTGCTGGTCGAAGCTGAGGTGAGTGATGATGATGTATCAGCCTCAGATTCCGGCTCGCTTCCTACACAACTATAGTCCGACCGTTCAGAGAATGCGTTCCTGACACGTCGCGATTGAACTGACAACGTAACTTTATAATGGCGTTGCTGTTACGATAAAAATATTTTTGCTGGTTGTTTACCGTTTTAACAATTGATGAATCTTGTGAATTGAAATTTTGTGCCAAACTGAGTGTCAAATAACTTGGTAAACAATATTTTTCTAAATCTATACTGCGCTATTACAAGGCTATGTCAGCGCTTTATATTTGTAGTACTGTGCTAACAATAACAGGCAATAACAGTATCGTAATCTGTTCTACAGTTATACTTTATAAAATAATACGTTTTGTTTTTCTTTTTAAGAATTTGAAAATAATGGACTATAAGATAACTTTTATTAAATATAAAAATAAAACTACGACAAAACCGAACGCGCGAAAGAAAGTAGCATTTTTATATTTAGGTTGAAAATGGTAACCCCAAATAGCGTTATGGGCCGCCATTTTGTGACGCTAAAACAGTCGTCTGTTGTCGTTTCGTGCGCATAGACCACGTTCTTCAAGTGTTTTCGATCTGTTTTTATTTGATTACCCGGCTATCGTTTAATGGACTGTTTCTGCTTTTCAAACTGACATCCGCGCTAAATCGGACTTCGATTGTGTTGCGTTCTTTTTACTTTTGGTGCATAATAATGCCTAAACGTGGACAAACATTGAAAAGTGGAGCCCGTGAGTTAATCATCAAGCTGCAGGTTACTTTGAGTGGGAGCGGCAAAATGGCGGACGCCTGTTACCTGTCGAACAAGTACAAGAACGCGTCTCTCAGGCGTTTGAAGTTAGCAAACGAACCCGAAACGATAACAAATATTAATAAAGAAAAGTTCGGCTCTTCTGGCACGGAAGATAATATTTTACGTACTCCGAAGAAGAAACGTAGAACTAAACCCGTGACAGATATTGACACCTTTGACGCCGATGCAATCAGAAATCGTGTATATGGTTACTATTCCAGAAATGAATATCTCAACAGGAAGAAGCCTTTGGCATCGTTAAGAGAAGCTGCTGAAGCTGTTTAGCGGGCGTAAAACTGCTTTAAAACAAAATCTTAAAAGGTATTGGTTTTTCATATAAAAAAACAGACAAAAGAAAAATTTTATTAGAACGATACGACATAATTTTAAAACGGATAAGTTTTTTGAGAGAAGCAAAAAATATTGATAACTAGGATAATGTCGTGTTCATTGACGAGACATGACTAAACGCCGATCACATGGTTTCCCGTTCTTGGACGGATGATACACAAGCGTTGACGTCGAAAGTACCAATGGGTAAAGGGGCCCGTCTGATAATATGCCACGCAGGTTCTGCAAAATACGGCTTTGTGGAGAACACGTTACTGGCATTTCAATTAAAAACCACAAATTACTACCACGAGGAAATGAATACCACTACATTTAAAGAGTGGTTCCAGAACGTGCTTTTGCCCAGCCTACCAGAGCCTTCTGTAATATTCATGGATAATGACTCCTATCACTCGGTTCAAATACAGAAACCACCTACCCAAGCTAATAAAAAAGAAGAAATGGTGGCTTGGTTACAAGCAAAAGGCATTGACGCAAATATGCAGATGCTAAAACCAGAGCTAAGTAATTAAATTAGTTATAGAAAATAAAGCGGCAAATGTGCGATACGAAATCGATGAACTGGCTCTGGAGTACGGTCATCGCGTTCTAAGAATTCCACCGTATCATTGCCAATATAACGCGATTGAGCTAATCTGGGCTCAAATAAAAGGTTACGCCGCCCGCCACAATACTTCCCCGCCATTCAGCACGAAAAAGATGATGACCCTATTAAAAGAAGCCTCCGAGGAAGTCACAAGAGATGACTGGGCAAAGGTTGTTGAGAAGACTAAAAACCGGATTGCGGAACATTTTGACCGAGATATCAGGATTGATTCTGTTATTGATAATAATATAATTATACATATAGGTGAAGATGATAATGAAGGTACCACCTCCTTAAGCGAATCGGAGTCTGATTAATATTCTGTACGCGCATTCAATTCAATGTACTTTATTGCATAGAAATACAGATTGTAACTTTGTAACAAAGAATTAATATAATAAAATTGTGTTAAATTGCCCAACAACTCAACTGGAAGTGGAAGTATACTTGTTCCCGCAAGATAGAACTGTGAGTATGTAGACGTAAATTTGGTTAAACTAAAAATGTTATACCTATCTGGAGAGAATTGGGGTCTTCAGCGGCATGTAGCTTGAGCGAATGTGAGAGCAAGTGACGCAAAGCCCCAATTCACACCTACTGTGATGGATTTCTGTAAGTCATCACTACCATCTCGCACAGGAAGAGTGACTCACTGGCCCACACCGCAAAATAGAAAGCCGACCTTTTAGGCTCCCTTTTTGCGTCCAACTCGACTCTTAATGACGGCGGGAACACACCGACAACCATCCCGCAGTGTGAGTGATCTATGCATGATGTGTGTTCACACAGTGCTCGATATGCAAAGCACTCCTCTCCCTGGACATCCCGAAGTCGAGTGGGTCTGATGAAATCCTGCCAATTGTGCTGAGGACATACGCTCCTGAGTTGGCACCGGTTCTAACGCGGCTTTTTAGGTACTTGTACTCCCTAGGCATTGTCCCGAATTCATGGAAGACAGCTTTCCTGCACCCGAACCCTAAATAAGGTAACCGTTCTGATCCGTCCAATTACAGGCCTATCGGCGTAACCTCTTATTGCTCGAAAATAATTGATTCCATTTTTAACTGCCAGCTCATGCGGTACCTTGAGGAGCACCAGCTGATTTGTGGCTACCAGTACGGTTTGTGTCGGGATCTCTCCATTGGTGTTCTTCTTGTTTACCTAACATATAGATGGGCGCAGGCGATTGAGTCCGAGAGGGAGGCATTGACCATTAGTTAGGACAGAGCGAAGGCCTTTGATCGGTTCTGGCACAAAGCACTTCTTTCGAAGCTTCCTTCCTATAGGCTTCCCGAGAAATTGTGCATATAGACACCAGTTTCCTTGCTGATCGGAGCATCAAGGTCGTAGTAGACAGTGGATGCTCTGATTTCAAGCCTATCAACGCTAATGTTCCACAAGGCTGCGTGATATCACCAACGCTGTTTCTTCTGCATATTAATGATATGTTGCAAACCGGTAACATATATTGCTATGCGGATGATAGCACGGGTGATGCTCTTTACACCGGCCGTGCCAGTATTTCTCGGGAAAACCTCGCTGAGTACCGGAAATAACGTGTGTCTGAATTCGAGACTTTGTTGAATAAAGTTTCAGATTGGGGTCGACTAAATCCAGTCCAGTTCAAGTACTGCTAAACGGAACCCCTTTGTCGTATCTCCTCAGTTTCAAGACACTCCCATTGTTGCCCCAGCCAGTATCGAAATCCTCGGCGTCGAAATTTCGAGTGACTTACAGTTTCTTGTTCACTTGGAATGAAGGCCAAATTGGCCTCTAAAACGCTTGGCGTACTCAGCAGAGCGGGACAGTATTTAATGCCGGCACACCGCCTGCAACTTTACAAGACGCAGGTTCGGCCTTCGGAATACTGTTCCATGTGAGGCCAACCGAGTTCTTTTCGATCGTCTTAACTCACTGGCACTGCGTAGAGATGTTGCATATCTTTGCATATTTTATCGCATGTACGACGGTAAGTGCTTTGAGGAATCGTTCGGACTAATTTCAGCCGCTCAATTTTACTATCGCACATCGCGACAAAACTCCCGATACCATCCATACCATCTGTATGATTGGCGGTCCATCACTGTGCTATTTAAAAGATGTTTTCTTCGTTGGACAACTTCCTTGTGGAATAGATTATCACCAGTGATTTTCCGGACCGATACGACTTAGGGACCTTCAAGAAAAGAGCCTACTCCTTTTTAAAAGGCCGGCAACGCATCCGCAATTCCCCTGGTGTTGCAGTTGTTCATGGGCGGCGGTAGTAACTTACCACCAGGTGAGCTGCATGTTCGTTTGCCCCCTCTCCTATTAAAAGGCATATGACAATAAACACGCCTTTTGTACTGAATTATGGTGAAATAAAATTTTTAAAAACAAAATAATATTTATGGTTATCTTAGAAAGACTCTTATCCATAAATGCGATTCAAAGTCAATCAAACTAGTCGTCCAATTTTTGGCGACCTTTAATATCGTAAAATATCATCGCACGGAAATAGCCTCCCCACAATTATTATAATTGTTACGCTTTTCAGATTAGTTGGTAACTGTATTTTTTACTAAATAGTTGTTATTAGGACGATGCTGCCGTCATTTCCTTAACCAGAAAACCAGTCAATTGAAATCCTTCAGAAGCTCTATAATTCCGTCATCCATGGTAGTACTGTTTCTGGAACAGAAGTGCCGTGGTCTTGTTCTTCAAGAGTGACCTTACATCGCCAGTAATTAGAATAGAGAAGATATTTTTGGAACACTACAAAGTCACTTTCACGGAGTTAATGAAACGAAATAACGCGATGGATAACCTTACGTGCACTGGTTGATAATCCTTACTACTATGTTATAAATAAGCAAATGTTCAATTTTTTACCATTAAAATCTTCTTGCAAAATATATTTTTAGACTAGCGACCCGCGCTGTCTTCGCCTGGATTGGATCTATATATCTATGTTGCAGTGTAATTTAAATTTAAGAATAATCGACCGCGACTTATTTCATCCATTTTTTGCACGCCTCTCCGGAAAACGATAGTTTATAAAAGCTTCGGCGTAGCAAATGTTTAATTTTCTTATGTTACTTTTTCTTATATGATATTAAACAAAAGTTTTTTTTTTAATTTATTTATTGAACGTAACCAATATTGTAGAACTTTTCATCATCTGCAAAGAAAATAAAACTAAGATCGACGACGAAATCCCCTGGTCCGCTTTTAATAAAACTATTTTGGGGTTTACCTTTGTCAGCTTATTTTAGCTCGTACCGTGCCTGCCTATACAAATGAACCTCTGTTATAGACGAAATTATTTATCGTCACTAAACACGTACTCTAGTATTTTTTGTCAATTTTTTTTTAAGTAGAGGGGGCAAACGATCATATGGCTCACCTGATGGTAAGTGTCCATGAACAACTTAAAAATATGTAATTATTCGCTTTAACTTTATACATAAACCGCGCAGGCGATCTGCCAATTAAGTGAACATTAAGTGATCATGATTTGACCAACAGTTTTTGAGATATTCTTAATAATTTATATTGAAGTCGGTTGCATAAAATTTAAAATTATGGGTTAATTAACTATGTGTGCACCGATTCCCGCCCCCGCCTACCTCCACACCGTGCGGGCGATCCGCCAATTCACTTAATTGGCGGATCGCCTGCACGGTTTATCTATAAAGTCGAAGCATTAATAATTCTTCTTTACACTATGTCTTAGCATTGACTTCAAAAGGTGAAATTATTAGGAATTGGTTGGACGAAAGCCGTCTTCCATGATTTTAGGACTAAGCCTAGTGAGTAGGAGTAACGGAAGAAACGAGTTAGAACCGTTACCAACTCTGAAACACACGTCTTCAGCATAATTGGGTGAATTCCGTCAGGCCCACTCGACTTGTGGATGTCCAGCAACCGCACATCTGGCATGGAGCACTCACACCGCGGGATGGTCGGCGGTGTGTTCCCCTCGTCCTTGAGAGTCGAGTTGGATGCAAAAAAGAGCCTAGCCGATCGGATTTCTCCTTTGCGGCATTGGCTAGTGAGTTGTCGCCCTTGAGCAGAGATAGAATAGATGGCTGACAGAAGTTCCCTTGGACAGCCTTGGCGAGAGACCAGAATGCACGGGTTCCCGAAGGAAGGTGAGCTAATTTCTCGTCAATTGTGTCTATGTGCTCTGATTTTGCCTTAGCAATGACTCTTTTAAAGAACCTGGAGGCGGAATTATACTTTTTCTTAAGCGCGCTGGTGTTTACATCCGGGGACTTTGATGCGTGAGCCCAGGCCCGTTAGTATTCCTGCTTATAGCGTGATGTTATTTTACAGGTGCAACTACACCATGACTGAGATCTGTCTCCGATGGGCACCATGACGAGGGAATAAAAAGTTCCAAACCCTGAAGACATCAGCGATACAATTAGCAACATTGTTGGGATCGTCCGGCGAGAAGAAAAGTCTATCCCAAGGGTAGTATGCAAAGAAAGACTACATCCCATCTCAATCAGCTGACCTATAGTGCCAAACACGGCGGCAGCCTGCAGAATGCAACCACGATTTCAGCGTGAGTGGCACCTTACTCCGGACTATACAATGGTCCGAGGAGCCAAGAGGGGCGTCGACGGAGACCTGATATATGTCCGGATAAGAGGTAGGTAGAAGGTTCAACAGGAAAGGTCCATTATCCTCTACATCTAGAATCTATGTAGGCAAAGTAACCAGTTCTGTCAGACCAAATGCCAAGGTTACTAATCTGATTAAGACATTTTCTTAGTTTTTGGAGGTGACAATATATGTGAAACCTTTCCATATACTACAGTAGCTATATTAAATGGACTGTAAGCTTGTTTGTCATTTAAGTTTTAATTAAAAAGCAAAGTTCAATTTTATACTCTTTCATTACGTTTTTGCAAGGAAGCGTGATTAATAAAAACACGTTTTTAAATGATATTAAATGGATGCTGTGGCTCATAAGCAAATCTATCCTTCCTCATAATCTCATAGTCCTGTGTCACCATGTTTCATCATGTCGTCACTCCATTTTTAGTGGATGGTCATTCAACACTGAACTTGTCAGTACTATGTTGCAAATTGAAAACCTTATTTTAGAGATATAAAATTGAAATATATATATTATATAAATATTTAAAAAAAGAAAAACACATTAAACGCATTTAAAACCCAAACCACAAAAAGATTGGAGTGTAATACTATGATAAAAATGTTCTGATATCACAAACGTGAGAGAAGCACTTCAAATAAATTTATCAATGTCGTTCGAAATCCCTCTTGAGACCTGGAAATTAAGTGTCGCACAATGTTTGAGCATTATTCTTGAAAATCTAAAATTGCATCGACAATGTTTTGATGAGTAGTGCCATAATTTGACGACGACGTAATATTGTTTTATAGATACACTGACTTAAACAGATTGTCGATGAAAAGCGTGATAAGTTTGAACAAATGGTCTGAGTAAGCCACGCATAAGTACAGAATATAATAGGGTAGAATTCCGCACAATACATTTTCTTTTAATTTTTTTTTTATAAACGTTACCCCCACACTAGGATTTTCTCCTGTATCGTGGAGACAGTTTACAAACACAAATTGCACAAGGACAAACATCCAGACCCGGAAAAATTATTTGTAGGCCATACAAATACTTGTTCCGTGCGGGATTCGAACCCGCGCCCCCCAGCGCAGCAACTCATTGCTAAGCCACTGCGCCACGGAGCATATATATTTTTAAGTACAAATTTTATTGTATTCGATATAATTTAAATCGAGAATATTTAGTAGGATATTTTCGATACTCAGACTATAGTTTACTTTGTAATACAAGTTAAAATTGGGAATGCTAAAATATGGTTCACTAAAAATACACTACTAATGGTGCGGCAGCGTACTTTTATTCTCATTTTTAAAATTCCCTCGTGTCTTGTTGCAGTTGCTGTAACTAATAAGTTATGGCGGGCACGACTTTGTAGTTCATTTCGTTGGTTAACGCTTTTCAATACTTCATACACAATATTACAGTTTGCTTGCACGTTCTTTTTGTTTTTTCTTTAAAAAGCTTTATCTAGGAGTATTTATGTTATTGAGTTATCCTTTTACATAATATTAAATTACACATGGAAAAACCTTCAGAGTTCGGATTAATAATTTGAAGGCCATAAAAGTTATATCTCTATAATAGAGAAACTAAGCATAGCCTTTTTCATAGTTCGCTGGGCGACTTTAAGCCTCCTCGTACTACCAACAGTGAGGCACTACAGCTGACTAGGTGGGAAGGATTTTTTCCGCCTAGGAGTCTCTGAATATGTATGAGCCTTTTACCTATTTCTGCATCCAAATAGGAATGCTTGCAATACAGTAGAAGTACAATTACAAGCTGCAGGTGTCCGTGGACTTCAGTAGACATTTTCCATCGGGTGGACGGTGTTAGTTTGTTAAATGAAGGCAAATATTTATTTGATATATAAGAAGTATTTATAATAATTACTAGATAAAGTTTTAAAATGATTGTTTCCGTTGACGACCGTTGGGACCATAATGATTATTTTATAAAATAAAATTGAAAACAATTTATTCATTAAATTGATTTTTTTTTCAAACTTTGCACGCCTTGATAAGGCAGAATGTATCCGAACTTTTGTGTTTTAATAATACTTTTGTCATGTCTACCTACATTCTATACAAATAAATAATTATGACTATCATAATTACTTTTAGTTGGCCAAACGAAGAAATTCATGCATCATTCTTGTCACTTTACTGGGAGAAATAGCACTGTGTGATAAATTTAGTTATTTTATTCTAATAATTATTATAAACTGTATTAAAAAACAAACGCTTTACAATTTACAAGAAAAATACATTATTACAATAATTATATATATACAATCATATTTAATATATTTTTAATATATTTATTATGTATATAATTTGTTTTGTAATTATTTTTTTACGTACGTTATTTGTACCCATGTAAAGTAAATATAAAATTTGCCATACAGGAGCGGTGTAAAAATATACACTACCCCATATTATCCCAAGTGTGGCATAAGAGGTAACAGAGGAAACAAATCAGGAGATGAGCACGAGTGTATTATTAATAACAATTAGAAAAAAAAACTGTGGTTGCTACCTAAAAAACGTAGCAACTATAGCAAATATCCGCCTATGAGGTAATCTTAAGTTTTAAGCTTTTCCATTTGGCGAAAATGTTTTTCTAAAGAATATTTATAAAAATATTTTAACCTTATTTACTTTGTGTTTTTATCTTTTGCTAAGGTTTATTTTGTAGATTCAGGGTGACAAATGAGCACACAGTACATCTGATAGTAAGTGGATGCTGTCGCCCATAGATATCTACATTTATCCTCAAATAAGAATCAAAATGCATTGCATTCAAATAAAAATAAATACAATTAATATAGCTGCAGCATTTGCGGCACTATAATATCACATGCGCGGTGAATGGTTTCGCCAGTATTTAAGAATATTGTGATTTATTCATTTTAAACAAAATTTGTCATTTTAAAAGTATCAAAAGTCGTGAAATAATCAGAGATTTATCACTTTTTTAAACTAAAATTCATTCATTAATTTGGGCATTAAGATGAATGGCAAAGAATTTGTTTATTTTCATAGCATCGATTTTCATTATATTGAATTTACATAGGGTTTTTCCTTTTCTGTTCTGCATTTTATCGTTCATATTTTTAAGAAGTACGTACTCGTATTATACTTTTATTTGTAAATTAGAAAAAGTATAATTAATGTAATTATGCTAAACATTATGATCCAAAATGATTTACAGGCAACGTTATTTATTTAAATGATTGTTGAGGTCTTTAATTATGGTCATCAAAATAATTATTAATAATTAGGTACTTTTGAATGGTTTTTTAATCGTCAGATAAAAGTTATCCACCAAATAAATTATAACTTGACGGAATATAAAGCGAAACAATTGAACCATTTTGTTTATTCAACAATAACTTTTAATTTGTTTAGGTTGTATTTAATCGTCTGAATAACTTTTCTCTGATATCTGATAATTAATAAAAACGTATGTAGGTAAAACATCTAATCTGATATTTTTGTTACAAGTTTAGTATAGTATTTTATTGAATACCTTCCAGTATATACTAAACATATAAATTACTATTCTGTTTATACAATTTTGTGTACCTGAGTATTGAGTTCAATAAATAGTATCGATTTTTAATGGAATAACGGACACGATTTCGAAAGTGGAAACTCAATATTTGATATTCACGCGCATTCTCTCATTCTCATTCTCACTTCGCAGACGTAGTGATATGAATATTTGCTTCACATTCTCAAAGCTAACATGAATAAAAACATAACTCTTATAAAGATTTCATAATAAATTAAAAAAATAATCTACCAAAATAATATGCAATTACCCTGTTAGTTTCAATTTAAATATTTTTACATTTTTAAATATTGTAAATTAAGCCAGGAATTAGTAAAAATTAAAGTGCCAAACCGTCTATGAAACACAGTTAATTTATAGTAAATTCATACATCGTTAAATTTAGAAAGAATTTTTATATATATAATTTTTAATTATATATATAAAAATATTATATATATAATATAATTTTTTGAAGTAAAAACTTCTTTAGCGGCGTTGTGCACTCTTTTTGTAATGGGTAAAAAATGTTAAACTCGCGTCAGGTCACGTGTCCTGATCGAAAATTCGTAAGACGGACGGAGAGTAGACAGCCGGCGCGGCGTAGGAGAGGAAGTAAGTTCGGTTTAATTAATTTTCATTTATTAATTAATATAATTTTATTATTAAGATTAGGTTTCAATCGAGTCTACTGTACTGCTTGACGAAATTATTAATATAGATACATATGTACTTACACATTATAGATGTAATATTTGTAATATGTTTATACTTTATAGCATTAACCTATATTTTCATAACATCACAATAAGCACATGTGCGGTGTAGGTTTACCAAACAAATAATTTCGAATGAAAATAAATGAAATAAGATAATAATAAATAATCTCCGCTATTCCAAAATATCAAAAATGCACAACGTTAATATTCAAGTTTTCACTTCTGCCGGCACTCCCGGAGTGCAACCCGTCGTTTTTTTTATATCTAGATACTACGTCTTAACCAATATTTTTTTTTCATTAAATAGCATTAATTTAAATTTGTTTTTAAAACCTTTAATTGTTGTAAGCTTCCTCTGAATGCAGTAAAACGGCTAAAAGTATATACTAATTTTTGATCAACTGATCTGAGATTATGTGTATTATTGTGATCTTTAGCCCAATCAAGCTTATATCATTACATGATGTACTTGTTCTTTGTTATTAATATACCGAACAAATGCGTGACAAAGTGCAATCGTCTGCGGAAGTCCATTTTTAATATATTTGATTTGTTATAGGGCGGTGTTATATGCCGTTAGTAGCGTGCTAGTGGTAGTATTTTAAATCAAAAGCACGTGCAGGCATTCTACACACATTTTATTATTTGTTTGGTGCATGCTAAAAGTCACCTTCTTATGAGAGATTCAGCATAGTTAAATTTTGAGCGAACGAGGGAGTCGCATAGATTAACACACTGAGTCAGGCTTAGGTAATTGCGAACTTGATATAGTACTTTTAGCTTAAAGAAGCAATTACGTGCAATTTCAAAAATATGCTCCTCATCCAGCTTCTCTTCCATTACCACACCAAGATTTCTCATTTCAGAGACTTTTTCAATTGTATCCTTATTTATGACAAGCGCGGGACATTTCGAGGTAATCTTCGGTACCTGTGTTGGCGTTCCCAGAATCATGTATTTTTTTGGATTCAGAACTAGTATTTTACGCTCAGACCACAGATATATACGATTCAGGTCGGCGTTATGCTTCGCCAGTGCTGCATACATGTTGAACTTATAAAGTAGTGGTCCTAAAATAGAACCCTGCGGAACTCCCCGTTCAAGCCATCGATCATCCGAAGAAGAATCATTTGTTATTAAGTCGACTCGCTGAGAACGGTTCTTAAAATACCTGTTGAACCACTTAATAGCATTTCTACTTAATCCATAGTATGACAATTTAGAAAGTAGTAAGAAAATATTAATCGTATCGAATGCGCGTGAGAAATCCAGTAATGTCAAAATAGTGCCCTCTCCGTTGGCCTATGCTGTCAGTATGTCGACTAAAACCTGAATTAACGCAGTTGTAGTACTGCGCTGTTTTCTGAAACCCGATTGCAGTCTATACAATACTATTGGTCTCAAGATATTCATTTAACTGCTTAAATGATGACATCTCTATTACTTTAGATAAGCATGATAAGATTTTGATGCGCCAAAGGTCAGACGTACAAATATAATTACTAAATTTAGATATAGCTTTAACAAGGCCTTGCTGACATACATTAGAATAATTATTTGTTTCGAAAGATTTATTGATGTTATTACTTCAACACAATCTGGGCTGTAACAACCTTATCATATCAAGTGATACCCCATCAAAACAAATTGTATCAGTCTGTAATGACCTTAAAATATTTGCAACTTCAGATTCTGATATTGCTTTAAATTGAATTGAAATATCAGAAAACCATGAAACTCAAAGTGAGAAGAAATATTAATACATTACTTTCTCAGGGGATATTAACAAAATGATCGTTCAAAGCATTGTAGTGTTATCCATCATCTTCATATTTCATTTTTTTTATAAAATTGTAAATACTCTTTTAAAAACTTAAATATATTATTGTCTTGGTCTATTTGGTTGTTTTGCTGATTGTAGGTTAGGTTTTCCTTCACTTTTAATTGTCGCTTCACGACAGCATTTGGAACATTGAAATGAGCTGGCAGAGAATTATTTTTACTTTTTATTTGCACATGTTGCTTAATATGCTACCACATAACTTTTGGATGATTCATTTGTGAGTTGAAAAAAATTTTAAGTACGCCTTCTTTCTGACACAGGGACACTTTTAAATATTGATTTATTTTTGTGAGAGTCAAGATTTGTCTTAAGAGACTTAGTCGTCACCCGTTTTCATCATATACTTTTTGGTATATGTTAACCAAGGATAATGTTTGTGTTTTATGTAAGCGGTCTTCATTGGTGTATTTTTACCAAAAATATTTATTACAATGTTGTTAAAAATACCCACCAACCATATTATTGACACCGTTTAATAATGTAAAGCTATGCTAGTCTATAAGTTTAAGGTATTATTTGAAAATATATGTATCGATAGTCCTTAATTGTCTAAACGTAACCAATCTAGGTCTAAATCGATCTTTTAGAATGTTAAATTCACACAGAACTTTGGCATGACTACTTAAGTCATTAACTTTTATTTAAGAGACCTGTGCGTCAGTACACACACCATCTATGAGTGTCTGACTAATTTCGGTGTAATATGCTAGTGCTTCAACCAATTGTGTAAGATTACAACAATTGAGAAATTCAGAGAACATTTTAGTACTTGCGCTGTATCTACTTTTTTATAGGATAGGGTGACAAACGGGCACACAGTCCACCTGATGGTAAGTGGTTGCTGTGGCCCATAGGCATCTAAATCTTTCTTCGTTTGCGAATCAAAATGCAGATGCCTTGTCACCTGTGAGGACTAAGATGGAATAGCTCTTAAGAGGTCTATATTAAAATCACCAACCAAAATAGTATAATCGTACCCTGCGATAGCACCTAACGACTCACTCAACCCATCCAGGAATATTCAACACTAAGTCACGGGGGACATTAAGCAGTGCCTATGATAAGGGATTTAGCACTCACTTTAATATTTATCGACATTTGTTCTAACGTGGGGCAAACAGGAAGCTGAATAATTCACGTTGTTAAATCCTGCCTCAAGTAAAAACCTACGGGTTGGTAGGGGGATGTGTTGCAGTCGATAATCTGATATTGAAGGTGCACGGCCTTCCTAACCCTCCTGAAACCATGTGTCTTTGATGGCCATTATTTTCACTGAATGACGCGCCATGGTAACTGGTAAAAAATGGTTTGGTGCCAAGAGATCCAGGATTTAGTAAATCAATTATTAATTTATTTAAGTTAAACATTTTGCTAGGATTGTCTATCTTTGCAACAATATAAATAATTAACTCAACATAAGAATTGAACAAAACCTGATTATGAATCCATACAAAAACGGCTAAAATTACAAATTTCAAGGGTACAAGAAGACCACTTAAAACTAATAACACAGAAACTAAAGATAAAAAACAGACATGGATGATAACCAACGAGACTATATTATTACTCGACATACTGCAGTACAGGTCTGGCATAAGACTTGTACTGCAGTATGCCTACAGCATAAGACGAAAGAAATAAATTTTATTTATTTGAAACAATAAAATATCATTAAGTCTAAAACAATAATATAACCTAAATTTATCTAAAACAATAAAAGAACTTAAATTTATTTAAAACAATATTTTTGCTTGTTTCTAAAAATATAATATTCTTATAAAAAGGAGAGAGTTTTTACTATTTCGATCTACTACTTTTTAATCAATAAAGACAATTAAAGTTAACTATGCGTGAAAACTTAAGTTTAATAGAGTTAGAATAAATCCAATAAACACTAGCTAAAGTACTTGTAAAGCGAAATTTTAATAAACAGATTAATATGCGCTTTCAGCATATTACACTCCAAAAGTCCTCGATAGTCCAAATTCAGTGTGAATTCGTTGACGAGATGTATTCAAACCGCAACCTTTAAAAATGCATCCATCCCGCGTCCATACATACTACCGCCAGAACTTGCACCGCCTTTCCTCCCGTGCCTTATAGAATAACTGCTTATTAGTAGGAGTAAGGCACTCATTTACATAAAACCGGGTAATCTCAATACCTATGTTTAGTCCATAAATTAATACAATTTAGTATTCTTTAACCCGTTGTGAAATACTTTAAGTTTTCGATGGAAACCAATGGTCGCTTATGGTCTCAAAGGAGAATTCCCAGTTGCAGACCCGAGAGGCTGACTGGGATTAGCCCGTTCGCAGAAAATGAAATAATAATTTTGGTCGGAATTATGTTCGTTTATCTGGTTCGGTTTTCACGACCAAAAATATTCTTGACTGTGTTCGATCTCAGTAGAATAGCCTGGCGTGATCAAAAGACATAATATTATATAATATTATTTCGAGTATGAGCACCAAGTAGCCAGGCTTAGCTTCGCTCGAAATTGTGTGTCATAGACTCAAGAAGACTGGGATACCTTGTACGGGTGTACGGTGAAGACCAACATCGGCGTGTGCTACAAAGACAAGGAGAACGCTTTGCGTAAGCATTTTTTGAAGAAATCACACCTTATGGTAAAGACTCTGTTATGATTCGGCACGAATAAATTCGTTCGATTGTACGGAATTGATCTTCAATAAAAATGGCACACTGACTGGACACCGATATGTTACTGAAGTTCTAATTCCTCATGAACAACCCGCATCGGTCACTTTTGGCGAAAACTCAACTGGTAGCGTATATGCCAGAGGCCGGTATTCGTCACTTTGATTGGCCACCTCGAAGTCCCGACCCAAATTCCATAGATCCTGTAAACCGTTAGTTATATATTATTACAAAGAGAAGAAATTATTGAAAAAAAAAGTTTTTCAATATAATCTTCCCTCGGACGAAATACCGCAACTTATAGAATACTAGCCTATGAACCGGAAGATCATCATTATCATTACAGCCCTTCACAAGTCCACTGCTGAACATAGGCCTCCCCCAAAGAATGCCACAAAGCACGGTCCTGAGCTACCTGCATCCATCGACTTCCTGCATATCTTACCAGGTCTTCACTCCATCTAGTGGGGGGACAATCTACACTTCGCCTGCCGGTACGAGGCTGCCACTCGATAACCTTTCTTCCCCATCGGTTGTCGGTTCTTCGAGCTATATGGCCGGACCATTGCCACTTCAGCTTACTAATCCGTTGGGCTATGTCGGTCACTCTGGTTCTACTGCGGATATCCTAATTTCTGAGTTTATCACGCAGAGAAACTCCGAGCATAGCCCTCTTCATAGCTCGCTGAGCGACCTTGAGCTTCCTCATCCGGCCAGCAGTGAAGGACTACGTCTCAGTTCAGTATGTCATCACTGGCAACACGCACTGGGTGTACAGTCTCGTTTTCAAGTTTTGAGGTATACCTGACGAAAAGATGTGCCGTAATTTCCCGAACGCTGCCCAACCGAGTTGAATTCGCCGATTGTCCTCTCGGTCGAAGTTGGACTTACCTAGTCGGACTATTTGTCCCAAGTAAACATACTCGTCAACAACTTCGAGCTTAGTGTTCCCAACAACTACCGGCATAGGTGTGACATGGACATTAAACATAATCTTTGTTTTGTCCATGCTCATCTTAAGACCTATCCGTTGGGAGACACTATTGAGGTCATTGAGCATAGTGCTTAGGTCCTCTAGCGATTCTGCCATAAGGACTTTATCGTCGGCAAATCGAAGGTGAGTGGTGTACTCGCCATTGATGTTGAAACCGTGTCCTTTCCAGTCCAGAAGCTTGAAAACGTCTTCCAATGCAGCGGTGAAGAGTTTCGGGGATATGACGTCACCCTGTCTTACACCTCTCTGCAATTGGATAGGTTTCGTACTCTGGTTCTGTACTCGGATAGCCATCGTAGCCCTACTGTACAAGCACTTCAACACTTCGATATACCGACAGTCAACTTGGCACCGCTGAAGGGACTGCAGCACTGCCCAAATTTCGACGGAATCAAAGGCTTTCTCATAGTCCACATACGCCAGACATAGTGGCAAATTGTACTCCTCGGACTTCTGTACAATTTGCCGTAGGGTATGTATGTGGTCTATGGTGCTAAAGCCTTTTCGGAAACCGGCTTGTTCGGGAGGCTGGAAGTCGTCAAGTCTGCGCGCGAGACGATTCGTAATGACTCTCGAAAACAGCACGTAGACGCGGCTCAGAAGGGAAATCGGTCTGTAGTTCTTCAAGAGAGCGTTGTCACCTTTCTTGAAGAATAAGACCACCGCACTTCTGCTCCACGCCTCCGGTGTAATGCCACCATGGAGGACGGAATTAAAGAGCTTCTGAAGGACTTCAAGTACCGGTCTTCCACCCGCTTTCAGAAGCTCCGCTGTAATTCCATCCTCGCCTGGGGCCTTGCCGTTTTTAAGGTGCTGGAGAGCCATTCTAATCTCGCTCAGACTGAAGTTTGGGATAATTTCGGATAAGACTCGCTCTTGGATCGTTACTCACAATTGCGTGTGGCTTCAACGATGACGTGTACAGCTGCCCATAGATCCTCTCAATGTCACTCAAAATCTCAGGTGCCCCGGAAACGATGCTGCCACATTCGGTCTTCAGCTTTGACAGTTGGCTCTTTCTGGCAGACAGATCTCTGGCAAAGACTTTGGAGCCTTGGTTCCGCTCGATCGCTTCTTCAATACGAGCTGTATTGAAGTTGCGTAAGTCCCGCGGCATGCATTTGGAGATCTGTCTGTTCAGTTGCCTGTATGCTGTCAAATCTGTTGAAGAATGTTGCTTCATCTCCCGTCTAACAGCAATAAGATTAAGAGTGTGATCGGAGAGTTTTTGTTTTCTTCTGCGGCGGGTCTTGCAGAACTTAGCTCCGACCGCATGGGCAGTTTCCACGAGCTTGTCATTTAAATCGTCCACTTCATTGCAGTCTTCTAGGCACTGAAAGCGGTTTTGTCCGTTCTTAGTGGATGCTTACGTCATAAAAGGCTGTTACTGTCAAAATTTCTGATTTCGGTGTAAAAGGTTTGAGCTGGGCACTGTAAGATCAGTCATTCACTCGGGACCATAAACATAGGATAGTGGTAGACGGTCAAAGCGTGCAAGAGAGAATAAAATTCCTTGTGGCAATATAGCACGATAGAAAAAGAAAAATCTCATGACTCTGTGACTGCTTTCGAATGACAGGTCGTCCCAAGTCGACACGATAGGACTGAGATTTTTTAGTTTAATCGTGGTTATTTTTAGCAAGTACAGTTGTCTTCAACTGTGTTTAATTTTTCTGTGAGTAGCTGCGAAGTTAATAAAAGAAATAATCCTGATAATTGCACATTTAACAGGTTTATTTTCAGGACGTCATCACTGGTCTGGCGCGTTTAAGGTTAAAATGTATGTTTTATATTGTTTAAATATTTTCAATAACTTTGTAAATGTTTATAACGTTATGCAAAGAAAAAGTTACAATATTGATTATTTGTATTCTGTTGATGGATATATTTTTCATCGATCTATTTTACATGTATTTTACATGTGTTTACATTTATACGTGGTAGAGCCATGCTGCAGCTATATTATGGTTGTAGCACAAATGGGTTGGCTCGACCGGGGAAGGACCACGCTCTCACAGAATACCAGCGTAAAATAGCAGCGTAGAGAACCGGAGACCCTTTTTACTGGAAATGAGGCATTCCATCTTAGTCCTCACGGGTGACAACGCATCTGCATTTTGATTCGTAATCGAAGATAAATGTAGATGTCCTATGGGCCACAGCAACCACTTACCATCAGGTGGACTGTGTGCTCGTTTGTCACCCTTCTCCTATAAAAAAAAGTACGCTACTCAGCGTTATCGAAATAATTGTGGATGTTTTATTTCTTTTGTATAAAGAAATAGTTTTGAAATGTTTTGGAATACTGGTAAAATAAAAAAAAATGGAGACACTGGGTACATTATGACTGTTCTATTTTATAAAAGTAGCTACTTGTTCATATTTTGTTAAAAAATGGTAAAGAAGTAATTTCCAGGAAAAACTGTCTATGACAGTAAACATTTTTCTCCAAGGGTCATGGCTCGCAAATGCAATTTTCTGTTTTGTGTCTTTGCGAAATTGTTTATGATTATGGGTAGACTCACTTCTTCAGAGATTGTCCGAATGTTGTTTAAATGTTTGTTTCATTTAGTATTAAAATCCAAAAAACAGACAGGTTCAGGTTCATGGTTCAGCTTATTCTCGGTAAAATGTATTTTTGCATAAATAAAAATGTTATTATTAATTTAAAAACTGTCATGATAAAAAGTCAGTTAATTTTTTAAGTTATTCAGTTCCGGGTACTAAACTAATTTTTTAAGACTTTGTGGTCTTATCGATAGTCTTTATATGTAAAATATACATCAATAGCTAACTTACACAATGACAAATCTAACTTTGTCACGCGTTTTCTGGCTGTTAGCTAGTCTATACGCAAGTATATATTCTGAGTCTATGCTAAGGACATCCTCTTTTACATATCGTCACCGGAAAGGCACCAAAGCCATTTCAAGATAAACTTTAAAATAAAAATTGTATTTTTTTAATTTTTCCTGCGATTCTTATCAAATAACTTGATAGGTACTTAAACCTTTTCCACTTCTTAATTTTTATTCATATTCTGTATGATACTCTTAAGACTTTTTTAGGAAATAAGTGGTGGATAAGTAAATATGACCTCATTCCAGAGTAAGTTAAATTTACTTCAACGCTATCATGTTAAATATTATTTGCCATTTAAACGTACTGATAACACATAACATAAAAAATGGAAATACGATTAAATTTATTTTAATATAACTATACTGCTATGCTGGTGAAGTAAAATTACTTCAAGGACATGTTTCCGAAATCCACATGTCTAGCACAAGGACTTAAGGGGTGATCAGATAATTTACTAAGTTAACCACAATTTCTTTAAAGTGAGTTTGCCGTAATCATTTATGGGAGAAACGACGTAAGAGGCTAATTGTATTTTGAATAACTACATTAAAATACTGCTGACTTTAATTGATTAAAAAAGACGGCTATCCATTAAACTGAAGTGTCTAATAAAATAATTAGATACTTGGAAATTACGTGACGACTGTTATCGATATTAACTAAACGTTTTTTTTCTTAAGTTTGAAGGTACCGACATAAGGTAACATGAAAAACCATGCACCTACCACATGTCTCCAACTAACTAGGCGACTAGTAATGAATTTGGCACGGTTGCGGATGTGTTTCGCTAAGGTCATGCCGTAGTTGAATGTGACCCTAAGTTATTTGTCCGTTGATTGCTAGGGGATCTGGCGGTTGAATAGGGCTTAATCGTAATTAACGACTTTTTATGATTTAGATTTTGACGGTTGAGAGACGGGTGCTTTTGAAAGTATATTACTATACTTTTCTCAGAAATCACTTCGATTCGCCATAAGCGAAACCAATCGCCTAAGCGGTTGACGGCTATTTGGAGTATCTTGGCGAGTATTAGTTTATTGTAATCGGTGACGAAAAAAGCAGTACTAACTACTGGGTCCTTCGGGATGTCACTCGTGAAGAGTGTAAAGATGGGTGCGGAGAGGACTGAGCCCTGAGTGACTTCCGCCTTGAGGAGACGTTTCGAAGATGCCCTCTATCGATGGCAAAAGTGGTGGTTGACAAGGAAGGCACTAATGATGTGAGTGAGCCTATCTGGTACGTTGAGTTTATACAGCTTGTAAAGCAAACCGTCGCGTCGTGCCAGACTTTGTGGAACACTTTTGCGACATCGAAGAAGAGGGTGCTGGTGCTTCTTTTTGAGAAGTTGAAGCCGTTCAAAATGTATTCTGTAAGGAGATGTAGCTGATTGGTGCACGAGGGTCCGGGTCCGAAGCCAAACTGCTTGTCGGGAAGCAGCTTATTTGCGATGTAACTGATTGGTGCACAAGTGTCCGCGTCTAAAGCCGAAGTGTTCGTCAGGGAGCAGCTTATTTGCAAAGACGTATTTTCGTACGCAATTTAATATGAATCGCTCGTAAACTTTCCCCAGTGTACTGTGGAAACTGATTGGTCTATAACTGTAGGCTAAGTTGCGCGTGTTCCCTGATTTCGGGATTCCTGTTACGTCTGCCTCTTTCCAGGTATCCAGGAATGAGCAGCTGGAAATAGGAGCTTTGAAAATGCCTATTAGGAGGCATAAAAGTGACGCGGAGAACGATTTCAGCACCTTGTTGTTAATGCCATCGGGGCCAGGTACTGATTTCTTTTTGAGGCTTTTGATAACGTCTATGAATTCGTCAAAGGTCACAAGATCTAAGGGATTGCCCGCAGGTGATAGTGCAGACTTACACTCGACTTCCTATTAACACTTTCACTTTCCGGTTTCCAGACACAATAGTAAGACAATAACAGTGCCCTATGTGTAGTGCACGGGACAGCGAAAGGGTTAACTTCTACAAATTAATTTATAATAACCTCAAGTAAAACAATGTAAACTACATATGTTTAAAATATTAAGTTCCGGTGTTTTAAATTAAATCTAAGTATATTTTATTAATTATTACAATTATATCTATCAATTAATGTTTTTTGGCACTACACAACAGCTATAAATAGTCCTCGTCATATCCTGTTAACACGTATCCTAGGTGTTTCCAGGTTTGAAGCTCACTAAAAATTATTTCAAAGAAATGAAAAAGAAAATTTGCTGAATTGGTTAACAACGGAACTGCATTACGATCTATTTTAAGAGCTTATTAATATAAAAAATAACTTCAATATTTTTTAAAATAATTTTGCATTTTTATTGCTACTCGTGTCTCCGAAAATTCGTCATAGCTGGGAACAAAACAGATTTTAAATGCTTTTATTTAACTTGCAATGTATGTTTGTTAGGTTCAATTCTTGCAACTGGATTTTAAAGCAGACTCAACCGATTGAGCTGAAATTTTGCACAGATGTTTAATTTGAATGACAATGCATGGTTAGCTAAGTGACTTAATTCTAAATTTAATATGGCGGACCGCCCAAGATGGCGGACTAGTTATTTTTCTATGTACTCCCATGATATGGGTATCAAATGGAGGGGTATGCTGAGAAGAATACTAATTAAATAACGGCCGCATTCAGCTCTTCAAGGAGATGATGTACTACTGCTTGACTAAACGGTAAGACTTTTGGGGTCGTGTCTTAACGTGGTTAAGGATATGTTGTAGGGACCGATAAGGGCAACTGCTGGCGACAAAAACATTTTTTTAAAAGTTATCCCCACACTCTCATTTTCTCCTGTATTATGGAGGCAGTTTACAAACATAAATTGCACGAGGACAAACATTCAGACCCGGTATAATTATTTGTAGGCTATACAAATACTTGTTCCGTGCGGGATTCGAACCCGTGGCCCCCAGTGCAGCAACTCATTGCTAAGCCATTGCGCCACGGAGCCGTCAAACAAAAAGTCTAAGATGGCGGATCTAAGACAGCGATTAATAAGCAACTACGACGAATTAAATGAAAAGCAGATTCACAAACCTTCTTTGAATGATATTTTGAATTAATATGTTCCCGTTTGTAATTTTAATTGTAATTTAAAATACCTAGTGTGCATACTAAGCCCATTGTTAAATTATCGAAGCAAAAATGTAAATACCATAAAAATGGAAGGTATACGTCAACATTGACAACACAGAACGACTATCAAACTTTTTCAATATTAAGAAGCAGATTTAAAAAAATGCTGCGTGACTGTTATAAAAACTTTATTGAACTTTCGGAAAAACAAAATAAAAACACATCCTAAGTTTTCATGGTTTTTATAAAATTAAAAAATGCCACTAGTGATTTTCCTGAAAAGATGATGTACAAAGGTAAAGTTATTTCTGGTGGTATAGATATTTGTAATGCTTTCAATGAACATTTCCATTTCATATTTACAACCGTAAGAAATGTTAGTCACTAGATTACCCAAGTCGTCAAAGTTCACTTACAACTTTAGATATAAATTTAACTGATATAAGTTTTGACTTAGTTGTTAAAGAATTGAACCCGCAGTGCCGGCAATGTAAATTTTCCGCATATCTCTCAAAAGTGGAGTGTTCCCCAACATATGAAAATACTCTTTAATAACGCCTATTCCAGAAAATAGTAACTAAGATGTAGTAACCGAGTAGAGACCTATCTCGAAATTATGTGTCTTGGAGAAGAGATCTTGGCTTAATCGTAGACTCAAAATTATCTTTTAACTCTCATATAGACCATATTATAAATAAAGGTTTTCGAAGGTAGAGTTTTATTTTAAGAATAACAAAACCATTTAATAACGGTATTACTCTCAAATTGTTATAATTTTATTTTGTACGTTCAATCCTTAATTTTTGCAGCACGGTATGGAGCCCCTCTTATCAAATACATATTGAGAGAATAGAAAGAGTACAAAAGAAGTTTTTGAAATCAGAATTCAGTATTCACAACGAATCATATAATGATGCTTTGTGCAGACACAAAATGCTAAATATTTTTAACAGACGTAAAATGTTTGGCATTATTCTTCTATATAAAATTCTAAATTCAGTAATAGATTCACCGACTCTTTTGTCTATGATTTCATTTCCAGCAAGCGTTCGTTTTCCTGTGCGCTCGTTACCACTTTTCATTCCTGCTCGGCTTTATAAAAACTATAAACGTAACTCTTTTATAAAACGTCGTTCCATCAACGTATAAGAAACATTTTTCAGAAATAGATCTTATTAGCACTAGTTCTAATCTTCTTAAAATAAATTTAAAAAGGTTGTTAGAGTAAAATTGTTGCACGACTATGCTGTCTCTGTCTGTTGACTTTTTTTTAAAATCGCACAATTTACAATATAATATTTCATACAATTGTTATGAAAACGTTTAGAAACTGCATGGTAGCAATCACCTCATTCGTTATTATTAGTTATGTACTCTTTAGTAGTATTATAAGTTATAAGTGTTTAAAATATTCATTAGAAATTGTCTTGTAAGGCTTACAAGACAATTTCTAATGAATATCTTTAAACTTTTGATAGATAAGGTTATTGTAAAATCGTATACATTGCCCAATGAAGTAATTACTGACTCTTTGGAGTCGAGTAACTTGTATAAATAACGTGCTTGTTCCTAGTATTTACAGAATGTATAAAAAGAAGACACAGCTCATAGGCTCAACCGTCTCGGGCGTGCGAGAGCAGTCAGTAGTGCCGTGGTCACCTAGTCACTTGACGCACCTAGGACTGGCATAGTAGTTGCTGGCCGAGTGGCCTTAAAGTTGGCAACGATAGCACTTGCCAAAGATGTACCTATTGCGGGAGGCTTCAACTGCAATTTCAGTTAGATTTCAGATGCGCTGAACGTTGAATGTCTCCTTGCCTTCTGGAGACAGGTCCAGAATGACAAGACACAGGTCTAGACACCGTTTTTGTCGGCCTGATGGTGCATTCTGTGCACTTCTCGGACCAGGAAATTTCGACCTTTGAGTTCGTTTAGGATGTGTTCAGTTCCGAGCTCTTTGGGTAGCCCGCGGACGAATCCACGAAGGTTGGGTTCTTTACGAAAGGCGTAAAGTGTGGTAGGTTACTTGTTGGGCGTGCAGGTAATCAGTCACACTGCGAAATTCTTCAGTTGGCAGTTAATCTTTTTGGAGTCCAACCAGGTAGATAGGTTGTTCCACTTAGTCTTATCTTGAACGATGATGGGTAGCGGTAGCCTTTGCCTGCGTTCCGCAGGGGACCCTTTCTCTGCGAACTTGGCCGCAGGCTTAAGGAGTTGACAGCATGCCACGGGTGCTGGCTTTTTTGGCAGAGTGGCGGTGGGTGACTAGCGGGCCAAGTTAGGCTCAGCTGCCTTTTTGCGCTTTTACCCTGAACAAGGGGAAGCCTTCGTCTTTGGGCTTAGATGGGACACGCTGCTCTGTCTTCATGTCGAAACCTGAATCGGCATCCGAGAAAACCACAGAGGGATCGCAGCTGGACATCGCGAGAGGCGCCAGCACGCGCCTACCTGCTAGTATTTGGACAGAAAGGATCAAATACTTTTGAGAGTTTTGCACAAATTTAACTGCAAATCAAAGTTGCTGGTAGCCCGCAAATTGCTCTATAACAGTCAGACTAAATTACTGAAACGCCATTCACTCGATAAAAATAATAAGGCATTTTTTTACGCCATGCCTCATTCGAATTTACGTAAATCAAAATTACTTAAACCAAGCTATTATAAAATTCCAAGAAGAGCACAACTGAAATGCTACATATAATATACAATAAAAATACTACATCTAATACAACATTATTTTCCTCACAACAGAAAGTAAAATTTACTTTAATTTTAATTTTTATATATTTTTTTTATTTATATTTATAAAAAATACCGAAAAGAGCTTCCATAATAAATAAATATCCCGCCTTTTTACGGGTTTTTGACGGGCGCCACTAAAGTGCTTCAATTTCAATCCTACCTAAATAGATCGATGCAGAAAATCACTGATTCCGAATTTGTATGTAGCTCAATATGCCCATTTAGCAGTTAAGTAATTTTGCCTTTCCAGTGACGATATTAAGATTTACAACAGCGATGTTAAATGTTGTTGTTAAAAATCGGAAAGGCAATGTATTTTTAAATGGAAATGAAACGGAGCCCCCTGTAGTTAGTGGATTAACATTGTTTTTCTTGGCATCACTCTCGACGCACAGCTTCAGTGGGGCCCCCAATATATGTAAACTAGCAAGCAAACTAAGCTCTGCAGCTTATGGTATAAACAATATTAGTTTATTTCAGTTATTTCTATAGCGTATATGTCATATGAGATTTTGCTATGGGGAAATGCGGCTGATTTAGGATATATTTTTGCTTTTCAGAAGATTTATATATATATATATATATATATATATATATATATATATATATGCACATTTCACCAGGTCGTCACTCCATCTAGTGGGGGGACGCGCAACACTTCGCCTGCCGGTACGAGGCTGCCACTCGAGAACCTTTTTTCCCCATCGGTTGTGGGTTCTTCGAGCTATATGGCCGGCCCATTGCCACTTCAGCTTACTAATCAGTTGGGCTATGTCGGTCACTCTGGTTCTACTGCGGATATCCTCATTTCTGAGTTTATCACGTAGAGATACTCCGAGCATAGCCCTCTCCATAACTCGCTGAGTGACCTTGAGCTTCCTCATACGGCCAGCAGTGAAGGACCACGTCTCAGTTCCGTATGTCATCACAGGCAACACGCAATGGTTGTGCAGTCTTGTTTTCAAGTTTTGGGGTACACCTGACGAGAAGATGTACCGTAATTTCCCGAACGCTGGCCAACCGATTTGAATCCATCGATTGACCTCTCGATCGAAGTTGGACTTACCTAGTCGGACTATTTGTCCCAGGTAAACATACTCGTCAACAACTTCGAGCTTAGTGCTCCCAACAACTACCGGCATAGGTGTGACATGGACATTAAACATGATCTTTGTTTTGTCCATGTTCATCTTAAGACCTATCCGTTGGGAAGCACTATTGAGGTCATTGAGCATAGTGCTTTGGTCCTCCAGCGATTCTGCCATAAGGACTATATTGTCGGCAAATCGAAGGTGAGTGATGTACTCGCCATTGATTTTGATACCGTATCCTTTCCAGTCCAGTAGCTTGAAAACGTCTTCCAATGCAGCGGTGAAGAGTTTCGGGGATATGACGTCACCCTGTCTTACACCTCTCTGCAATTTGATAGGTTTCGTACTCTGGTTCTGTACTCGGATAGCCATCGTAGCCCTACTGTACAAGCACTTCAGCACTTCGATATACCGACAGTCAACTTGGCAGCGCTGAAGGGACTGCAGCACCGCTCAAATTTCGACGGAATTAAAGGCTTTCTCATAGTCCATATACGCCAGACATAGTGGCAAATTGTACTCCTCTGACTTCTGTACAATTTGCCGAAGGATGTGCATGTGATCTATGGTACTATAGCCTTATCAGAAACCGGCTTGTTCGGGAGGCTGGAAGTCGTCGAATCTGCGTGCGAGACCATTCGTAATTACTCTCAAAAACAGCACGTAGACGCGGCTTAGAAGGTAAATCAGTCTGTTTTTCTTCAAGAGAGTGTTTCGCCTTTCTTGAAGAACAAGACCACCGCACTTCTGTTCTTCTTTCTTCTCTACGCCTCTGGAGTAGTGCCACCATGAAAGACGCAATTAAAGAGCTTCTGAAGGACTTCAAGTACCGGTTTTCCACCCGCTTTCAGAAGCTCCCCTGTAATTCCATCCTCGCCCGGGGATTTTCCGTTTTTATGGTGCTGGAGAGCCATTCCAATCTCTTAGAATTCTTAATTCTTTTAGACTGACGTCCGGACTATCTTCGTTATTGTGTCATAATGAAGTTAATCTCATTTTTTGTCGAACCGTCGGAGCTCGACCAGGTCCACTTCCTGTGGGGCCACTTCTGGAAGAAAGAGTTCATCATAAAGAGTCCCTCTTTCTCAATGAAATCGGCCAGCTGCTGGCCCCTTGGGTTTCATTGCCCTATTTGTATATTTTTCCAAATTTCCCTACTTTCAGCTTACCATTCTCTCTTGTGTCTAGATTTGCATTGAAGTCTCCCATTAACACCGTATATTGGGTTTTGGAGGAATGCATGGCTCTAGAGATATCCTCATACATTTCCTCCACCTCCTCATCGGGGTCTGCCGAGGTTGGTGCGTAAACCTGTATGACCTTCAGCGAATACCGTTTGGTGATTCTGAGTATAAGGTACGCAACCCCCGTCGACACACTCCCAATCTTTACAACGTTGTTAACGACAGACTTGTGGACGATAAATCCGACACCTCCTTGGGACCGATGGTCGCCCTCACGGTGACAGAGCAAGTTGCCGGATTCGAGGATTACCGTGTCCTCCCCCTCTCTTCGGACTTCGGATAATCCTATAATATGCCAGCGCAACTTGTCTATCTCTTCTTCCAGCTCCACGATCTTCTCGTCAGTCCCCAGGGTGCGTGCGTTACAAGTTATATATATGTTATATATGTTATTTATATATATGTGTGTATAAAAGAGATTTCCACCTATTTACTGACTCATCACGATATCTTTTAAACCATCAGTCCTACAGACTTAAAATTCGGTAGGAATATTTCTTTTGCCGAGGTAAGCTAAGAACGGATTTTATGAAATTCTACTCGCAAGGGGGTTTGCGGGGGCGTTAATTTAAAAAAATCACATTTTCAAACTATAGCTGCTATAGGTATATTTTTTGTGTTTTTGAGTCCCTGGATGGTTTACACACACACGCACACACAGACTCACACACTGTTTAACACTTTAATTACATGTGGTTTTAAGTACTGCAGTACGGCTTATTAGGTAGATAGAATCCGCACTACGAAGTTTACATAAATCGTATAAAATCGGTACAAAATATGCTTTCTTTAGCATCTCAGTTAGTAGTGCAGCATAGTTAAACGCCTACCATCCTAATAAGACCCACTAACTCACTTTAAATTAAATGGCCTAAAATAACGCAGAGACTTAATTGATATTGTTTTTATGTTCAAACTAGGCAATAATAAAGTCAATTGCCCAGACTTATTACAAAAATTTAGATAAAATATACCAACTAGAATACTTAGATCTTCAAAATATTAACCTTTAGTGATAAAACTAGCCAGGAGCAATTTAATCCATTACTCTAACTAGAACAGAATTTTTCGAGTTTTGCTTTTAACCGTATTTTTTTTATAGGATAAAGGTGACAAACGGGCACACAGTCCACCTGATGGTAAGTGGTTGCTGGGGCCCATAGACATCTACATCTATCCTCTATTACTAATCAAAATGTAGATGCGTTGTCACCCGTAAGGACTAAGATGGACTGCCTCATTTTCAGTAAAAAGGGCCTCCGGCCACCTGCACTCACCAAGCGAAACGCAGAGGTAAACCTCTACTTCACGCTGGTTTTCTGTGAGGTCGTAGTACCACCCCGGTTCGAGCCGGCCCATCCGTGTGACAGCAAAAGCTGCCGCGTGGCTCTACCACTGTTTAAAATTATGTAAATTTTTTGTACTTATATTATATTTTTAATTAATTTTTTTTTATAAATAGGTAAAATTAGTTCCAACACGATGCATGTCGTAATCTATAACTAAGAGAACATTTATTTCTTAATCCTAGAATATAAGTATGGTAACAAAACAAAAATAATGTATGTCTTGTTGGCTAACCTTAATAAAATAAAATGTACTCGCAAAAAGTGATAATTCACACTCGAAAAACAAATTTTACTTATGCATATCCAAATCTGCATATTAATGCTGTTATGAAAAACTCGCTTCTGTATACCTGTAACATGTTATAACTGTGCCAAATTTCAGTCATCTACGTCAAATCGTCTCTGAATATATTCATATGATAGACTGACATACAAACACATACACCGAAATTATTCTTATGTGACAATTGATTCAATTTGCTAATTTTGGCACGAAGCAGTGATGATTTTTCTAAATTGAGAGAGGAACAAGGGAACCCGTGGAAAAGCTAGTGTATGATAAGCTCCTTAAACGTGTATTACTTAAGCTATTGTATGTATTCAAAATAGTTTTAAAATTTTTCTTTCCTTACAAAATAGTTAAAGCAGATATTATAATAGAAAAGCAGACTGATATCGTTGTCTGGTATCTATACATGTAATAGGTTTGTAGAAAAGTCGTATCTGTAATTCTAATATTTTCTGGAAAAACCAAGTCCAGGGGAACGGATTTCGATGAAATTTTGTATGCCGGCACTTAAGGACACGATGTAACTAATAAAAAGTAGCCTACGTTTTATCCAATAACAGAACTTTAAAAAAGTAGGTTTAAGTACTTTACTTGCTATAAATGTTAATTTTCTACAATATATGATTTTGTTCGTAAAAACGAGATAGCTTAGCGTTTAATCTAATAAATACCAAATTTATAAATAAGGTTTGAAATACACGGTATTAACAGTTGTCTAATAATTCGAAATGATGCCGAGGACCTACGTTTTACGTTTTCAAAATGGCATCCTCTTCCATAAAACGCAAAAAGTAATAATATATAATAATAATAATTGGTATATATTTTCTCCCACATATTATGATCAGTACATTTACATCACAATAAACTTAGTAACAATGAACTATACAACTAAATAACAGCTATAAATATTAGCTAAATAAGATCTAGGTGGGAGACTGGTGCCCAAACTAGGTTTCCCTGTGCTATGGGATCACCAGGAAATAAACCTAGCAAGCTAACAGCATAGCAAAGTGGCGAAGCAATCAGCTTTTTTTTTGCCTTTGAGCAATCAGTTTAAAAATAGGATGTTCAGATGCCTGGGTGATCAGTAATCGATTGCTGAAAACAGAATTTGAAAATTCGAAACCGTTCTCGAGATAATCGTGGGACAAACAGACGGACAGACAGACAGACGGACAGACATCGTGAAATCAATAAGTGTCTTCGCAAGCTTCGCCACTTAATAAGTATATTTTGCCTTCAGTTTCTAAAAATGCAAGATTTTGAAATGCAGGGCGAGGTCGTTATTTTCACAAAATAAAGCATTTGGTCTAAAAATATCAAATGATTTATTTTGCGGTACGATATATTTGCAAAATAAAAAAAAACAATGTGGCGCTCGCTAGAAGTTTGTTACGTATTCTTACAAACATGTAATTTTTAGGAATTCCTCTGTCAAGGACTTGTAACTTTTAATATTTCGTTCAATCCGTCCGTGTTCCGTGTCATATTATTGTAACGTCTAATGTTTTCGACCCAATAATATAAAAATCCAAAATAATCTCCTAGTGTTACTCTCAAAATAAAAAAAGAAATTATTAAAAATATATTTATTTATTTATACATTTTTCGGTAAACATACATGAAAAAATCTCAACTTTTCAAAGTGGGAAATGATCAGAAATGTATTTCAAAATAATTATAACCCTAAAAATAATTTTAATAAAAAGAGCCTTTAAAGCCTAAATTAAGCTTCTCATCTCAGGGGAACCTCGTTTAGAGCCGAGGCCGCATCAGCATGAGTCTCTGAGAAATGACTACATATTTGTGCCATTTGCTTAGAGTATCAGTCCGTGGGGTCCACGTGCGGTGAACTTCCTAAAGAAACTCCATCCGCGGCTGGTCCTTGTTGCTGGTGATAAGGGGGCTGGTTCTTTTCCCGCTCATTCAGCGGGGAAACGCAGCTAGCGTTCTTCGCACGGTACCGTGTGGAGTAGGACTGTATGATAATTAAGTTACTAGTTACTAGTTTTAGTTTTCTTTTATTATAGTTTTTGATATTGTGTATAATAAAATATTGTATGTTTAAAAAAACAAAATATACAATATTTTATACGTAATTTAAAAAAGTAAAATCAGATTTTAAAGAATTAAAAAGTACAACATAATTTCACAATCGGAAGTCTTTGCTAAAACATAATAGTGAATGGAAGAATTATTAAAGCCCCAACTTCAAAGCGTAAAATGTTTTTCTTCATTTTAGTTCTTTAAAAAACGGCTTTTACTTTTAATTAATAATGGTATCGACCCTAAAGTATACCTATTTATTAAAAAGATTTATTAAAATCAAAAGTTCACATGTGATGATGATAGCGCGTAAAATAGGTACTTAATGAAATCAAACAAAAAATTGTTCTCATTTTCAATAAAATTAAAGTTCAAACTAAAAAATATAAGAAATAACTTGCACAGAGGACCTTACGCATATCTACAAACGCACTTAGCAAAATTTTTGGTCAAAATGATTATTTACTAATACAGAGTTTAGAAAATTCCTTTATAATGTATCTTTTAAAAATTATGTTGCGAAGGCCTTAATTTCTTCTAAAATAAAGTTTCATTTAATGAGAGACTTTCACGATGTACTTTGGTGAAAGCCGAGTAGAAAATTGTTAATTCCTTTGACATAGTTTACTAATTAATGGCGCTTGCCGATATTGGAGAATGGTGAATATAAACTGCAAAATAAGAGCGCTGCTGTTGTTGTTGTGCTTGTGACTTGAAGGTGGGTTATGTTTTAGTTTATATGTTAATTTCACGTAGAAGGTAGATAGAAGGTATTATCATTATATCTTTTTACTCCAATTATTTAGTTTAAAATGATGAAATGGTAAAAAAAATTGACAGCTGTATATGCATCTCAACCGTTGTAGGTAGGCTAGGCAGGTGGATTGACGATTGTTGTCGCATTATTGTAGCCGCTCCCCGTATTTGGTCTCGGTAACCGCGTTCTATCAGACGCTATGAAATCGTTCTGGTATTTTCCATAAGTCCTGTATCAAGCCACCACCATACGGTTCATTGCAAGCGATTTCCCAGCAATTTAATAAAGAATAAGAATGAAGATTTTTTTCAATGTATTACCGTGTACTGTTTACACTGACGAACTGATAGTAATTGAAACATTTTTTTAAATGCTTCTTTAAATATGGAAACCAGGCAGTAAACACTAAAGGGTTTGGTTTCTACGACTTTTCATTTATTTGTGATTCTGTGTCAAAATATTAAGTAATGATAACAGTTTGTGATAAAGTATTTGTATATTAACATGTGACTATTTGTACATAAAATAGACAACAATTTATGTAACTTATTTCATATTCCCGGCATTTCGAAAATAATAAAACAAGTTCGGGAATAAAATATTCTAAAATAAAATATAAGTTAATGAACGCGACAAATTCCGTAAAAATAAGTTTTATTTAAACTATTAGTGTTCGCGTAATTATTAGAAATCAAAAATTGCTTATTCTTTTTTTGAGCTACTTATCTAAGACCAAATATTTTTTTTTAAGTTTGTTTAACTTTCTGTTTTATCTTCCGGTTAATAGGCTAATAATTTATAAGTTGCGGTATTTGATCCGAGAGAATAAAATTGAATTTGAATTTTTTAAATAATTTCTTCATTCTGTAATAATATAAAAATAATGGTTTACGGGATCTATGGAGTTTGGCTCGAGACTTCGGGCTGGCCAATCCAAATGATGAATACCGGCATCTAGCAAATACGCTTCCAGATCGCCAGACCGGTAGGTGCGAGCGTTGTTGTCCATAAAAATTGAGTTTTCGCCAAGAGCGGCCAATGCGGGTTGTACATGAGGAATCACAACTTCTGTTACGTATTGGAGTCCAGTCAGTATACCATTATCACTGAAGATTAATTCCGTACAATCTAACGAATTTATCCGTGCCAAAAACATAACAGAGCCCACACCATAAGGTATGATTTCTTTAAAAAAATCCTTAGCAAAGTGTTCTCCTCGTCTTCATAGTACTCACCAGGCTCCACTGGGACTACGCATAGTCATGGATATTTGTGGTCTCCATTACCATTCCGTATGACGACAACCTCGTGAAAGTCGAAACAGATAAACGAACAGAATGCGTACCTAAATTATTTCTTTCTGCGAACTAGTTAATCCCGATCTATGCCTCTCAAGTCAGCAACTGGGGCTCTGTGACAGACCGCTCTGGGCTTTGGCGGGATTGCTTACACATAGTTGAGTATGTATTAGTACACAAAAGGATAAGTTTTGGCCTTCACAAATACATCACGCACAAATATTTTGTTGTAGTGGTTTTAGTTAAAAAAGGACATAGACATAAGTTATTATTATTACAAAATTTATGAGAAATTTGTGAAAGACTAAGACGGTTGGGTAGAGTTTCGCTTACTAAAAGAGTTAAAATATGTCTTATCAGAAATATTGTAAGGGGTGACTTATGAAGGATGATGAGATTTCTTCGCACTGTATACGTTCTGTAGTTTTCTTTGATAAGTATTCTAAAAGTGATTGAACGAATTGAGATTGCTTTTTTTTCCTGACTTTCCTTTCCTTTCTCGGTCTCCAATGTCTTCGTTAAAACTTGGTCACTGACATATCCTGATACAGGAATGTAACGCCTCTTTGATCTTTTTTGTTGATCTTTTTTCATTTTTTTTAGGTTCTTTCCAGCCTAGGAATCCCTGGCAGAAAGATACAACTCGTGTAAGTTTTTCAGGCAAGAATTTTTCAATAGCACTTTGTCGACTTCATCACTAGATGCAGTCAAGTATCTCTTGATTTTTGGTTTACATTCTTCTAGGTTAAAGTCAGTTATAACTCGTTCGTACTTTAATTAGCTGAGTCTTAACCAATCAGAGCCCAGTCGTCAAAGCTGTCTTGTCACACATTTTTCACTCTGATTTCTGCTGGGTTCTCTTTTAAGGCCACATTTGACCATTGGTATCCATCGAATACTTTAAGTATTTTAGAAACCCTTTTTGCTATAAATATTTTTCATCGACTTCGATGGCTGCTGAGCCAAGCTTAGAATATTGAAATTAAGAATCGGACCAAGCATGTAGTCGTTTTTTAGTTTGTGTAATGTGCAGACTTGTCACATTTACGCAGGTGTCACTATGAACATTTCTCCATTATGACTGGATATTCTACTAGACAGGACCCAGCCCAAATTCAAGCGTTAAGCGACTATTGATTCAGACAGGCCTCTGACTATCCTGTACATTAGAATCTGGCTATACATCTCAGCGCTGGGGGGCAAATTGATTTTATTTGCGTAATAAATATAGGATCAAAAAACATATTCGACTAAAGCTCTGGCATAAATAGAACGACCTTATTTATTTTATTTATTTAATATTCTTTATTGCACACCATACATTAATTACAGAAATTATATATATAAAAGAAGTATGCAATGGGCAGTCTTATTGCTGATAGCAATTTCTTCCAGACAACCAATGAATGGACAGGATTGCACGAATATGACAAGGGCACGGAAAATTGGTGTGTTAGAGAAAAAAAGAGATAAAAAAAATAAATAAACAGATATACATACTATACATACATAAAGTTTATCAAGTTTATCGAGGTTAGCTTCGGTGAGATCTAGATAGCTGACGTCTGCGTAGTCAAAAATAGGGAAGAGAAGGGACTTGGCAAGCATAGTTTTGGTGGAAATTGGAAGAAAGTTACGTAATTTACGCAAGGAGGCTGCCGAGGCATAAACTTTACGATTAATTTCTTTGATGTGCTGTCCCCACGACAGATTCTTATCTATGTGGATACCTAAGTTCTTTACTGAATCTGCATAAGGAATAATAGTTTTACCAAATACTAGAGGTAGGTAATCTAGGCTCAACTTAGCCAACATTTGCGCGCTGCCCATGATAATGGCTTGCGATTTTACTGGGTTAACGTGAAGGCCGTATGCATTACTCCACTCAAGAATGCGTTCGAGATCTGCATTAACGACTTTGATAGCATTAGGGAGATCGTTGGGACAAGCTTTTGTTTATATTTGTAGATCATCTGCATAAAGGTGGTAGGAAGAAATTAAATTATTGGATATTGAGTTTATAAAAACTGCAAAAAACAAAGGAGATAAAACGCCTCCCTGTGGTACACCAACACGTACATTACAACAAGATGATAATATATCGTCGATACGTATACGTTGCTGGCGACCAGATAGGTAACTCTGAAACCAAGCAATCGCTGTTGGAGATACGTTAAGAGAGCGCATTATGCCGAGTAGGACATCATGGTCAACGGTGTTAAAAGCATTACTGAAATCTAATAAACAAAGAACAGTCACTTCACCGTTTTCCATTCCTAATCGGATATCATCGGTGATGTTCACCAATGCTGTGGTAGTACTGTGTCCAGGTCGAAATCCTGACTGTAAAGGATTAAGAAGAGCATTCACACAAAGAAAAGTGTTGAACTGGGTGTAAACAAGGCGGTCAAGGACTTTAGATAAGAAGGGCAGTAAAGAGATATGACGATATTCAGAAAAGGATGTAGGATTACTTTTCTTTGGAATAGGAATAATTTCAGCATTTTTCAAGATGATGGAAAACTACTTGTAGAAGTGGAGAAGTTAAGGATATGACAAATAATAGGAAGAATAATATCGAGAATGGGAAGAATCATGTTACGACTGACACAGTCACTTCCCACTGCATTAGAAGTAATAGAAAGAACGCTCTTCTTAACGCCACAAGCAGAGAATGGTTTGAAAACAAAAGAAGAAAGATTAGGAGTGGGAATAGTTGAAAGATATGTTAGTGTATTAGCCTTATTAGTGTTATCTAAACAGGACGAAGAAAAGAAATGTTTATTTAAACCATTAACGTTTAAATATTTTGTCGTTGGACAATTCTTAGATTTCCCAACACCCAATGATTTAAGAAATTTCCAGACCTTTGCCGTATCACAATTTTCTACTGACTTATGAATATGAAGGCGTTGAGCATCCCTACACACCTTATTGCAGTGATTGCGAATGTTAATATATTTTTCCCTATTAAACGCATTCGGTTTACGCTTAAACTTAGCCTTAGCTATCGCTTTTTTGTTGATTATAGATTTAATATCATCAGTAAGCCAAGGTGATGGATGATGTTTAATTTTGACTACGCGTGCAGGAGCATGCACATCAAAGATTTTTATAAGGGCAGAAGTAAAGATTGAGACCTTATTATCCAGATTATCTGCGCTATAAAGATTTGACCAGTCCCAAAGCAACGCATCTCTACGAAGGCTTTCTATATCCATGCCACCAAAATTACGCTGCAGTAACATTTTTGGTTTAAATTTGGGAGATCGAGTTTTATAAGATAGAAAGATTAGGTCATGAAATGAAAATGCATCGGCCGTATATTGACCGTGCCTCGTGACAAAGTTACAAGAGGAAACAAAAATAAGGTCAAGGAGAGAGGGCGTCGAGTTTGGAAAATGATGCGTGGCATTTAACGGTAAAATAGAGAGATTACTAGAATATAAAATTGACTGAAGAGAAGAAGCCCTGGCATCCTGTTTAAGTAAGCAAGTGTTAAAGTCGCCCATTATAATCGTATGTGAATAGGAGGGAGTAAGTTTATCTAAGATATTTTGGAATGAGTAGAAGAAGTCAATACGCATAGAAGGGCAGTAATAAACACCAAGAAGAACTTTAGAGTCAGATAGTGTGACTTCAATAAAAAGATGCTCACCGGCATCAGGCGGAGGTGGTTGTGCAGATACATCGACAATAGTGAAAGGAATGTGTGAACGTAGATAAATGGCAACACCTCCACCTCCACCTACCGAGCGATCGTTTCGTATTAGATGGAAGCCAGGAAGATTGTAGCAGGTAGAAGGAAGACAGGGCTTCAGCCACGATTCAGAAATAAGAACAGCATGTATATTTTTACAAGTAAAAGTTGTCAGCATATCGGGGAAGTGGGCCGGGATGCTCTGTGCATAAATATGAACAACGTTGAAGTTGTTAGGGACATCAGAAAACTGCGAATCAAGAAACTCTGCGAGAGTAGTGGAAATAGAACTTCCACTATCACTTACCATAGAACAAAAACTGTCGTCATTAGCAGTGAAAAACATCTCACTATGGCCACTTATATCATTAATAGCCATTACAATATATACTTATAATATATTTAAATTAAAAGTCTAAATTATTAAAATAAAATTAACTACTAAATCAAATGTACTTCTTACAACAAGGCAATCATGCCCACCCACCAGTCGAGTGTTATTACAAATTATAACAGAACTAAAAAACAAAAAAAAACAAGATTTCAAAATAACAAAATGAGGAAAAAAAATACAATTTAGGTAATATCGCCACACAAATACACTACTTACAAACTATTTTAATATTATATATGACTATTTTAATAGATTTACGTTGACAAAGTTTAAAATACGAGTATTAAAGTTGTCAGTGTACTAAAATTTTTGGCTGAAGGACTTGTAGCCGATGCGACACTAAAACTAACGAAATAAAGAATAAAAATTAAAAATAGCTGCTATAATGTTTAATAATCTGTGGAAAAATAGAAACAACACCCAGCACGAGTTTATATACAGCACAGATAACTGTATACTAGATATACAGTAAGCTATGCGTTATGGAGTGTAGAGTAGAAGGAGGACCATCTCTATATATGAAAAGTGTCCCTAAAAACGTGTCCAATAAGGGTGGCGCTGCAGTAGCATAGGATAAATTTAAAAAAAAAGCGCCAAAAGTAATTAGAATAAGATGGAGAAATAAACAAGGACCGACCAATTCGCTTGGTTTTGTACTACGTAAATAGTTGAGATTTTGTTTACTGGCATTTTACTAATTACTCTAATCATGAAATTTTTTAAATATTTGAATTCAGCTGACTTCACTCCGTTCACAACAGCTATCTTCATATCGTAGATTTTCAGACGCCAGCGCTATTGTGGTAGGTTTTGGAACCTCTAGTTTCAGTAAATAGTAAGACACTTTTTCAACTTTCGCCCCTTATAAGATGGTTCTCCTTGTACTCTACACTCCATACTATGCGTGAACATAAAATGTATTAATATTGTAAAAAAATTAATTCACTCTTACCCGCACAAGATTAAGCGTAGCAACTAATAAACAAAATAATAATGTATATGAAACAATTGCTACACGTAATCGGGTCAACGTAAAAGTCAATTAATAACCTGCTAATCAGGATAAAATTACCTAGCTTAAAATAGTGTAAATTAACTGCAGCGAGACTTGTTTAAATTAAAGTTTAGAATAAAAATTGCATATACCTAAGTACATTAAAAAAAAGGGATAACGTAATCAAGCACAATCACAATCATTTCTTAACTGTGGCCCCTCTCTTGGTCTTTGTTGATGCTGGTTTCTTTTCAATCACTTTAGCTGAGGCATCTTGGCATTGGTCAGTCTTATGAACTTCGCTCACTGTAAGGACCCGAAGACGAGAACCATTAGGCCTGAGAATATAAACAGATCCATCCTTAGTCCAGCAATTCGAAATTCCAAACTTATCTCGAGCAGCCATGAATGCATAGTGTCTTGATTTAATAAGAAATTCAGAGACTGTGACACCTGATCCCTTAAGCTGAGTCTTGGAGTACCATATTTTATCACGTAATATCAGGTTTTGAAACTTTACAAGAATAGGTCGTGGTCTGTTTGGGGTAGCTTTACGGCCCATCCGATGGCACCTTCGTATATCACTGGTTGAGCAGTCACGTATCTTCAGCTGTTCATTAAGAACTCTTGTAACAACCAGTGCAGTATCTTCTTTTGAGGTCTCTGGTACACCATGAAATAAAAGCATTTTCCTGCGACTCCTTACTTCCAACTGATCAACAGTATGAGCCAGGAGCACCGTTTGCTGTTGTAGACTGCTCAGTGCTTGGACCACAAAAGTCTTGAATGAGGTGAACTCTGCAGCAAGTGATGCCGTGTTGGATATTGAATGGGGAGATTTATGTAACTGTTCTTCAAAGTTAGTCATTCTCTTATGGAATACCTCCATTAGGTCGGCCATGCTCTCCTTGATTGAAGACTCCATTTACGTTATAAATTGACACTGATAAAGAGAAAATAAAAGATTGTGCAAGTTATAATATATGCTATTATGTACAAGTATATGAACTTGGAAAAACACTCATGAGGTGGGTGGTACTAATTATTCATTATAATTTATCAAGAAAATTACACAAATATAACAGAAAACATTAAACTTTAAAATTTAAATTGGAGCAAAATATAAACGTGTTGTTTAGCCAACTACCCACGAAAAAAAACCTTAATACTTATTAGAAAGGTTGTGCTGCTAAGTACATGGGCTTTAATTGTTATTATATATCTTAAGTCGAGACAGGTCTAACTTTTTATAAACACAAACGATTTTGAAGCTTATGTTGTCTAGTCTTTGCCAAGAACTGATACAGAACTGGCCCCGGAGTCCTATTTATATCAAAGTGCTGAAGCGTTTGCACAGAAGGGCTATAATGGCTATCCGAGTAGAGAACCAGAGTACGAAACCTTGTAGTGTTATACTACTTACATTTCATTGTACACTAATTCTCCATTCTGTTTTGATATTCTGCATTCATGTTTTGCATCACTTTATACTATTTCTCCATTCTGTTCTTGATTTTCTGCATTCATGTTTTGCATCACTTTATACTATTTTTCCATTCTGTTTTTGATTCTCTGCATTTATATTTTGCATCACCTTTATTTATATAGGACGTTATCCTGTAACGTTTTTACACAATAACATATCATTTTACTGCGTATTTTCACACTATTTAGTACTTTTAAACTAGCTGTCAACGAAGCCTTACCTTTTTTTGGTCTTTTATTGAATTCTCTGTAACTCTACAATTTCAGGCTTCGGTGCGCTGTCGCGCATCAGTTTTTCCTATTTGAATAATATCTCATTTCTTACTTAAAGGTAAAGATTTTCCAATTATATTCCTAAAAACCAAAAATTTTATATTTGATAACCATTGTTTTTGTAGTTGTCATGGTAACTTTTATTCAAATTCGTCTCTGGTTTGATGTTCTTTCTTCATAAATACTTTTTGGCTGTAGGTCATTTACAATAAATTTCCTTTTAATTTAAATAATTTTTCCGTTCTCTCTAGAAAGATATAAAAGCCGAACAATCGGTGAAGAAATTCAGTCTTGCTTCAGTTCTCGTATCGGAAACATCTTCTAAAGGCCTTATCCCGGGGCCGCTCAGCCCCGGGATCCTGCAAGCCTCTATCCTGCCTGAAGCCACTGGACTCTACGATCCGTTGCTCTGCCTGAAGTCGCCGGATCCTACAAAACGTTGCTCTGCCTGAAGTCGTCGAGATCCCACGAGTCTCTACTCTACCTGGAGTCGCCGGAACCTACAGACCTCTGTTCCGCCCGAAATCACCGGAACCTACAAACCTCTGTCCCGCCTGCAGTCACCGGATCCTGCAGGCCACTGCGCTGTCTGAAGTCGCTGAGGATCCTGCAAGCTCCTGTCTGGGCTGAAGTCGCCGATCCTGCAATCGCCGCATTCACCTGAGGTCGTCCCCTAGAGACGCCCACGCCTACCCACCTACGCCGTGCGTGCTCGTTCCAGGCGCTGAGAGCACGCTTGGGATCTTCGGACTCAGCTACGACATAAATCTTTTTTTTATTACCTTTTTTTTAAAAAACTAATTTGTAAATCACATCATCCATCCTCACATTCATACTCCATTTTTGATATATAAAATTGTAAATACTCTTTTAAAAACTTAAATATATTATTGTCTTGGTCTATTTGGTTGTTTTGCTGATCGTAGGTTAGGTTTTCCTTCTCTTTTAATTGTCGCTTCACGACAGTTTGGCGCCCAACGTAAAAGTCCTCTTTCTCTCTTAATTCTTCACCTTTACTGCGCCTTGTCTAGTTCCTTTTGATTTAATTGCTTTCCCTTTTGTTCTTAACTTACTATTCATCATTCATTTACACATCCTTTTCATACCTTCAAAATTCTAAAACAAAACTTCTTCTAGTTTTTCAACTTATTTGGATTATATTTAGGCCTACAAATAACACTTCATTTACATTCATCACTCTAAGTTACATTCATCACTATAATATTTTTTATTCTAGATAACTTAGAGGTACGATTTTTAATAATATTTTTATTTCTTAAACTTAACTTTACACGTAATTATAACAATGAAAAGGGTTATTAAGTACGAATTCCTTAACAAGGCCGAACTTGAATACGAAGTGAAGATTAGATGTGAGGAACCAGCTAATACTGTTTTGCTTCTAAAAAAACAAGTTTTACGTTTAGTTGCGAATTCTCACCCTGAAGATATTCTGACTTCTCCAATTCCGATCGAGGATGACTTGTCTCAAATTGATTCTACATTGACCTATCTGGACTGTAAAATTAAAAAAATTTTACAAGGTGAAACCAAATATTTACGACTAATAGAAACTTTTATTAACCATGTTTTTTACAGATTAGAGCGAATAGATACTGACTTATATCCAGACTTTAAAGCTAATTTCGAGACTTTGAAGATGAAATATGACGCTATGGCTAAACAATTCGAATCCTTGACTCCACCTTCAACTGAAAATGACGTTCCATCACTTGACCCTCCTGTTGACCCGACTGTTACGGTTGACCCGACTGTCACGGAACTCCCTCTTGTTTCTCAAACTTCTATTCAGGTCCATACCCCGTATCCTCCACCACCACCTCAATCTTTTTCTCCATCCAACGTCTTCAAAGATCTGAAAAGACACACCTTCAATGGTAAAAGCTGTCCAAGATCCTTTCTTCAAAAACTGGAAGAATACTGTATAGCTCGTGGCTTGTCCAAAGACTTGTTGATTTCACAAGCGTTTGAAATTTTCACTGACAATGCTCTTCATTGGTTCAGATTTAAATATAATCAGAATCCAAACTTAACGTGGAACGAACTTTCTTCATTATTAATCAAAGACTTTGGTGGTTTTGATTATGATCACAAACTTTTAGAAGCGATTAGGAATCGAACTCAAGGTCGAGATGAACCTATTGTCATCTATATTTCCATCATGTCTGGAATGTTTTCTCGTCTTTCGAAGAAATTTTCTGAAACAGAACAATTGGAGATTATTTTGAGGAATATACGCCCATGTTATTCTGTCTTCGTAGCTCTAAAAGACATTGACTCTATCGACTCTCTTTTGGCTACTTGCCAAAACTATGAAAAATTCCTAGACAGAGACAAACAATTTAAAGAACCAAATGTACAACAAAGTCCTCTTATTTCTGAATTCAACTACAAGCATTCCACTTCAAGTTCAGTTGACTCTCCAAATTCTTCCAATAACTCACGACCTTCTCCTCCATTAATGAACAAATTCACTTCATCATACAAATACCCTTCTAGACAAATTAATAGTCTCTCTCAAACTAATGCCCCTCAAGAAAGCTCCTTTTGTGTTCGCTGTCGCATACAAGGTCATACTTTGAACACTTGTACTCAACCACGATTCGTGATTTGTTTCAAATGTGGTCTTAAAGGTTTTAAAACTGCAGATTGCCCTACTTGTTCTCCCAAACCACATACTAGTTCAAAAAACTAACTGCTGACTTGAAAAGTAACTTAAACTTTGATAACGACGATTGGACTAATTGGATTAAAACAATTCAAAACTTCTTTTCTTGTTACAAAATCTCTTCTACACTCTACTCCAAGGAACAAGATCTTAATCGTCCATTCGTTAATGTCAAAATTTATAACTTAACTTTATCTGGTTTACTAGATTCTGGCAGTTCAGTAACTATTCTGGGTAATAATTCTCATTTGGAAATTCTTAAACTGGGCTGCAAACTTTTCAAGTCAGATCTTATTACTGTCTCTACTGCTAATAATCAAAAAGTTAATTCCTTGGGTTATTTTGACTTACCTGTTCATTTTAATAATCAAACTCATTTAATTAAAGCTTATGTTTTCCCTGAAATATTTCCTTCACTAATATTAGGTATTGACTTTTGGAGAAAATTTAATCTTTTACCTAGTGTTTTATCTTCTCTTAACTTTACAGAATCTAAATGTTCTGCTATCGAAACTAAAGATACTAAAGTTTTACCTTATGAGCATTTAAATCCTAACCAAAAGAACATCGCTAACGACATCATCCAACGCTTCAAAACAATTTCTTTTGAGGAAAAAGGTATCCTAGGAAGCACACATTTAATCACCCACAAGATTGATACTGGTGATTCTCTTCCAATCAAACAAAGATGTTATAGACTGTCTCCTGAAAAACAAAAGGCGTTAATTAATGAAGTTGACAAGATGCTGGGATGGAAGGTCATTGAACAATGCGAAAGTCCTTGGTTATCTCCAGTTCTCATCACTCCGAAGAAGAATGGTGAATGGCGTTTCTGTGTTGACAGCAGGAAGCTTAACTCAATTACACGTCGTGATGCTTATAAGTTGCCACTAATAAGCGAAATTTTGGACAACCTGAAGAATGCCAAATACTTATCAAGCATTGACATTGCAAAAGCATTTTGGGAAATTCCCTTGAATCCTGCGGATAAAGATAAAACTGCCTTTTATGTACCAGGAAGAGGTATGTTTAGATTTAAAGTAATGCCTTTTGGCCTCACCAATTCACCTGCAACTCTACAAAGATTAATGGATATGCTGTTTACTCCTGAATTTGAGAACAAGGTATTTTGCTATCTGGACGACATTGTTATTATTAGTGAGACTTTTGATGAACACATATCGCTTCTCATGAAAGTTCATGAAAAACTATCATATGCCAATCTAACTATTAACTTTGAGAAGAGTCAATTCTTCAAGAAAGAACTGAAATACCTTGGTTTTCTTGTGGACGAGTATGGTTTACGTGCAGATACAGATAAAATAAAAGCTATTTTAGAATATCCTGTACCTACTTGCAGAAAAGAAGTACGAAGATTCATAGGCACCTGCAGCTGGTTCAGAAGATTCATTCCAAACTTTAGCACTATTGCCTCTCCACTCAACCAACTAACCTGTTCCGGGAAGAACGCTCCTAAATTTTTATGGAATACACAAGCTGCAGCTGCTTTCCAGAAACTTAAAGAAGCCTTGGTAACTGCTCCTGTCCTTGCTTGCCCTAACTTCGAACTACCCTTCTCTGTACATTGTGATGCATCAAATTATGGCATAGGAGCAATGCTTACCCAACAACAAGATGATAAAGAAGTCGTGATTGCTTACATGAGTAAAGCACTAAATAAAAATCAACGGAACTACTCAACTACTGAAAGAGAAACATTGGCTGTAATAACTGCATTAGAACATTGGCGATGTTACCTAGACAATGGTAAAGAATTTACAATATATACTGATCATGCTGCGCTTAAATGGTTTCAGAATTTATCAAACCCATCAGGAAGACTTGCTCGCTGGACTTTACGCTTATCATGCTTTAACTTTGTCATAAAACATAAAAAAGGAAAGGATAACGTTGTTCCAGATTTATTATCAAGACATAAAAATCAAGAACGTCCTAATACACGAGAAACTTCACCTCAAGGCGTACATCCCATTACGATTGAAGAATCACCTGATCGTAGACTTGAACACTACAACAAAATTTTTCTCGGATGTTCCAACAATCCAGACGCATATCCCAACTACACTATCAGGGATAACAAACTTTACCGCTGTATCCATTCTCCCGATCGTCTAAACGATGACTTTATTTGGAAAGAAGTTCCACTACCTCAAGATAGACAGGCACTTATTGAAGCTAACCATGGTTCCCCTTCAGAACTCCATCTTGGTATCTTCAAAACATTCAAGAAAATATCATTAAAATACTATTGGCCTGGTATGTTTAAGGACATTGCTGAATTAATCTCGACTTGTGAAACCTGCTTAACCTACAAACACCCTAATCATTCTCCCTATGGTCTTATGGGTAAACCCAAACTTTGCTCTAGACCTTTTCAAACTATATCCTTAGATCTTATGGGTCCATTGCCAATGACTCGAAGACGAAATTAGTATATTCTAGTGATTAACTGCAATTTTACTAAATATACTATGATTTTTCCCCTTAAACGTGCTACTTCAGCTAATATTATTAATGTTTTGGAAAATTCAGTTTTTCTAGGTTATGGCATTCCTCAAACTATTATAATGGACAACGCTGTTCAATTTCAGTCGCGAGAATTCCACTCATTTTTAAATTCTTATAATGTTCCTTGTATTTTTCACACAGCTTTATATTGTCCTCAGGTTAATCCTACGGAGAAGTTTAATAGCACAATTATTACAGCTCTAGCATCTCTAGTAGGAGACGATCATAGATCCTGGGACAACCATCTTGCTAAGATTCAGTACGCAATGAACAGCGCTACAAATGTAGCTACTGGTTTTACTCCAAATTTTTTAATCTTTGGTAGGGAAACAATACCTTGTGGTTCCTTCTATACTCCAACTCAGAACCTCGAGGAATTGGTATTTATGCCTCGTGATATTTACGCGTCTAATGCTGGTCTCCTCTCATCTATATTTCACAAAGTTCAAACTAAACTTCACATAGCTCACGCTAAAAATAGCGCTCGCTATGATCTTCGTCGGTCTTTTAAAGAATTCAATGTGGGAGACACTGTTTGGCGTAAAAACCATGTTTTAAGCGATGCCGGCGCATACTTTAATGCTAAACTTGCCCCTAAGTTCATCAAGTGCAAAGTGATAGCTAAACTGTCACCACTAGTCTATGTGCTTGAAGACCCTAATGGAGTTAGAGGCAAGTGGCACATTAAAGATGTAAAATCATAAATTTTCTTAACTTTTATTTACTATTAATTTGTATATATATGTATAAATATCACCATCATTTTCACCTTATTATTTTTATTTCTTTTAATTTGTTTGTTTGTTTGATGATCCAGTGTTCTTCAACACATCTTACTTTAGGATCTCGAACTTTCGTTGGTTAATCGTCACTTTTTATTTTTATTTCAGACACATCTCGTTGGTGATGTTGCTGATCTCTGGCTTTGAGCCCTACCGCTCTGGCCGTTCTTAATCTTTACTTAAGTCATAGCGACCAAAGCTTACTTGAGGTATTTCTTTACCTTTATCTTCACTGGGGAGCAGCTGACTACTCCCTTAATTTTTATCTTCACTTAGGAGCGGTTGAAAACTCCTTAAATAAGCCTGAATGTCCTTTTGAAAACACACTTCTAAGAGTGGTGTTTCTTCGACTAATTTTTTTTTCCCACACAGGAGCGGTTGACTACTCTTTAAATAAGCCTTAATGTCGTTTTGAAAACACACTTTTAGAGTGGTAGTCATTGAATGTGAACTCCACCCTTACCTGAATGCAGATGATGAATGTAAGAGATAGTATATCTGATTTTGACTGGTGATGTCTGTTTCTGCAAAGCTGTGTTTTTATGGTTTATTTTAGAATGTATATATCAAAATTTTTGCTGAGTCAAAAATTTTCCAGGGTCGGGGGGAAAATGTAGTGTTATACTACTTACATTTCATTGTACACTAATTCTCCATTCTGTTTTGATATTCTGCATTCATGTTTTGCATCACTTTATACTATTTCTCCATTCTGTTCTTGATTTTCTGCATTCATGTTTTGCATCACTTTATACTATTTTTCCATTCTGTTTTTGATTCTCTGCATTTATATTTTGCATCACCTTTATTTATATAGGATCCTGTAACGTTTTTACACAATAACATATCATTTTACTGCGTATTTTCACACTATTTAGTACTTTTAAACTAGCTGTCAACGAAGCCTTACCTTTTTTTGGTCTTTTATTGAATTCTCTGTAACTCTACAATTTCAGGCTTCGGTGCGCTGTCGCGCATCAGTTTTTCCTATTTGAATAATATCTCATTTCTTACTTAAAGGTAAAGATTTTCCAATTATATTCCTAAAAACCAAAAATTTTATATTTGATAACCATTGTTTTTGTAGTTGTCATGGTAACTTTTATTCAAATTCGTCTCTGGTTTGATGTTCTTTCTTCATAAATACTTTTTGGCTGTAGGTCATTTACAATAAATTTCCTTTTAATTTAAATAATTTTTCCGTTCTCTCTAGAAAGATATAAAAGCCGAACAATGGTGAAGAAATTCAGTCTTGCTTCAGTTCTCGTATCGGAAGCATCTTCTAAAGGCCTTATCCCGGGGCCGCTCAGCCCCGGGATCCTGCAAGCCTCTATCCTGCCTGAAGCCACTGGACTCTACGATCCGTTGCTCTGCCTGAAGTCGCCGGATCCTACAAAACGTTGCTCTGCCTGAAGTCGCCGAGATCCCACAAGTCTCTACTCTACCTGGAGTCGCCGGAACCTACAGACCTCTGTTCCGCCCGAAATCACCGGAACCTACAAACCTCTGTCCCGCCTGCAGTCACCGGATCCTGCAGGCCACTGCGCTGTCTGAAGTCGCTGAGGATCCTGCAAGCTCCTGTCTGGGCTGAAGTCGCCGATCCTGCAATCGCCGCATTCACCTGAGGTCGTCCCCTAGAGACGCCCACGCCTACCCACCTACGCCGTGCGTGCTCGTTCCAGGCGCTGAGAGCACGCTTGGGATCTTCGGACTCAGCTACGACATAAATCTTTTTTTTATTACCTTTTTTTTAAAAAACTAATTTGTAAATCACATCATCCATCCTCACATTCATACTCCATTTTTGATATATAAAATTGTAAATACTCTTTTAAAAACTTAAATATATTATTGTCTTGGTCTATTTGGTTGTTTTGCTGATCGTAGGTTAGGTTTTCCTTCTCTTTTAATTGTCGCTTCACGACAACCTATCCGACTGCAGATATGTGTAAGACAGTGTAATGTAATATCCCCCAAACTCTTCACCGCTGCATTGTGAGACGTTTACGTTTACAAGCTACTGGACTCAAAATGACACGGTATTAACGTCGATTGCGAGTAAGTCACTCACTTTTAATTTGTCGACGATATAGTCCTGATGGTATTGACGTCAATGGCGAGTATATCACTCACTTTCAATTTGCTGACGATGTAGTCCTTATGGAAAATTAACTGGAAGACCTAAGCACTATGCTCAATTGCCTCATTAGTGTCTCCCAACGGATAGGTTTTAAATCAACATGGACAAAACAAAAGTCATGTGCAACGTCCATATTATACCTATGCCCGTAGTTGTTGGGAGCACTAAGCTCAAAGTTGAGTATGTCTACCTGGGAAAAATAGTCTGACTAGTTAAGTGCAACCTCGAATGCGAGTACAATCGACGGATTCAACTCGGCTGAGCACCGTTCGGGAGATTACGACATTTCTTCTCATCAGGTTTACGTCGAACCTCAAAACAAGATTGTACAACCAGTGCATGTTGCCTTGATCTGAGACGTGGTCCTTCACTGCTGGCCGTATGAGGAAGGTCAAAGTCGCTCAATGAGCTATGGAGAGGGCTATGCTCTGGGTATCTCTGCATTATAGACTTAAATACGAGGACATCCGCAGTAGAACCAGAGTAACTGACATAGCCCAATGGATTAGTAAACTGAAGTGGCAATGGGCCGGTCATATAGCTCGAAGAAACGATAACCGAGGGGGAAGAAAGGTCCTCTAGTGAAGCCTCGTAATAGTAGGCGAAGTATAGTGCGTCCCCTTACTAGATAGAGTCACAACCAGGTAATACATGCAGGACGTCAATGGATGCAGGTGGTTCGAGACCGTACTTTTTAGCATTCCTTGAGAGCCTATGTTCGGCTGTGGACTTTAGTTTAGTTTACGATGGGCTGTTTTCCGCAACTCCACGTCTATGCGCGTATTTTGCGTGTCAGCTGTGGACTTGTAAAATGCTGTAATGATTATGATGATGATAATAGTAGTATAGTAGTAGATGATAAAAGTCCTGAGAATCGGATGAGATTTGTATTTTGTAATATGTCATTGTTAATATGATAGCGTGGAAAATGGTTTGTTGTTTTTCTCGTGAACCGGATGTGTGTGCATTTTTTTACGTTAAGTGACACACCAAATACTTAGACGATATAAACCTTTTTGGAAGAGTACTTGACTTTGTGAGTTGCTAATGGCTTTCATGATTTTAAATCTTCCGCAATAAGGTAAGCTTTTGAGTTAAGTAAACACGAAACTAAGTCATTTATAAATATTAATATAGCATAACATAGGTCCATTATGCTTCAATTTAAAAAATTGAAGAATAATGGACCTATGTGTGATCCTTGAGGAACCCCGAAGGGTGCAGGGAATCTATCAGATTTGTATCCATTAAGCACTACTCTTAAAAATCGATTACTAAGATATGAAGAGCACCAGTTTATTAGACTACCCGCAATTCCACAATGAGCTAGTTTGAGTAAGAGTAGACTATGATCAGTCTTTCAAATACCTATCTAAACTCTATAAATTGCATCTGTGTCGATCCAAGAGTCGACGTAGTGAATGATGTAACAGATAAAGGAGGTTAAGTTGGTTGTAGTGGAACGTGATTTCATAAAACCTTGCCGACTTCATGCTATAAAATGTTTTGCTTGCCAAAACAGTATCAGATAGAGAAGCAACTCAAATATTTTTCCGAGGACAAGAAGTATTAATATCGGGCGATAGTTATCTACGAAAGTGGCAACTCTTTCTTGGTAAAAATGTACTAATCGCCTCTTTTTGTGGAGCATTGAAAATTAAGTTAAGAGGATTTATAGTTCTACTAGCACATTTAGAAATAAAAACTGGAGGGATTTCATCTGATCCTGCGTTCTTTAATAAATTGAAATTTTAAGAGCCCCATATACCTGAACTTCTGTAATTGAGAAAGTATTGGTAGTGTAACTCACGCGGGGTTCAAGAAAAAAAATCTCGTTAGTATAACTTTGATCGGTTGCTGGAGTGTTATAGACTGAAGAAAAATATAAATAAAATAATTTTATGTTTTTCTCGTAGTTTTGATAAATATATTCGAAAACAAAACTGGATCTTTATTAGACTTAATAGTGTTTATAGGGACATATTTTGAAGATATTTCCCGGGTATTAGTGGAAAAACTTCTAACATATCATCGACCGACTTGCAAGACTTCATTTTCTCCTGCCATGTATTTCGATATATCCCAATGAAGGGTAAACTGTCTTTGAATCTAAATGGCATTATTTACCTTTACTCTTTACATTAATTTAATTAAGAAAACAAAAATTGGTTGTCTGAAAGAAATTGCTATCAGCAATAAGACCGTCCGTTGCATACTTCTTAAATATATATACACAGTCAGGTCATAAGTATTGTCACACAGTAAAAACTTTTCTTTTAGAATGCTGGCCACAAAAAAGTTTAATGAATTTCAATTTCGAATTGTTCATGATAATAAAACTTTTTAGAATTTTACTCATTTTTAAATATGGAGTGGACGCTTAAAAAAGACCGTGTTGCAGTTATTGCGTTGCATCGTTGCGGTTATGCGCCAATTCAAATTTTTGACATACTGAAAAATTTGAATATAACCAAAAGATTCATTTATCGTACCATCAAACGATACAGTGAAGACTATAGTGTAGATGACAGGCCAAGAAGTGGTCGCCCACGGTCTGTTAGGACTCCAGCAGTGATAAAAACTGTGAAGGCGCGAATTCAAAGAAATCCCAAACGTAAGCAGAAACTGTTGGCCCTTCAGATGGGGTTAAGCAGAACCACGGTGAAAAGGGTATTAAATGAAGACTTAGGGCTTCGGGCATATCGAAGAAAAACAGGACATCGTTTGAATGCTCGTCTAATGGACCTGAGACTGAAGATATGCCGCGCTTTGTTGAAGCGGTACGCGGGTAAAAAATATCGGGAAATTCTTTTTTCGGATGAAAAAATTTTTACCGTAGAAGAGAGCTACAACACAGTAGTGAAGAAGCGAGCAACCGTATTCCGTGCGCCCAACGAGGTCATTTTCCATCCTCACTCATGGTATGGTTGGGAGTTTCTTATTGGGGCTTAACAGAGGTACATTTTTGTGAGAAAGGTGTAAAAACGAATGCAGTTGTGTATCAAAATACAGTCCTGACGAACCTTGTGGAACCTGTTTCTCATACCATGTTCAATAACAGGCACTGGGTATTCCAACAAGATTCGGCGCCAGCTCGTGAAATCGACTTCATCCGACACGAAGACTGGCCCTCTTCCAGTCCATATTTGAATCCGTTAGATTACAGGATATGGCAAAACTTGGAGGAAAAGGCGTGTTCAAAGCCTCATCCCAATTTGGAGTCACTCAAGACATCCTTGATTAAGGCAGCCGCCGATATTTACATGGACCTCGTTTGTGCTGCCATAGACGACTGGCCGCGCAGATTGAAAGCCTGTATTCAAAATCACGGAGGTCATTTTGAATAAACTTTAGTGTTATAAGAATCTATGTTTTGTTAAGTTCATTTTGGTATATAAATGGTTACTGAAAAAACTATATATATGTATAAATGGTTAATGAATAAACTTGTTTCAATTATTTTATATTAAACATGTGACAGAATTTATTAACTGACTAGGTAATTTCTATAATTTATGTATGGTGTGCAATAAAGAATATTAAATAAAATAAATAAAAATAAATTTAGTTATGAATGAAATGTTTAATTTCATGTTCGGTATTTCATAACGGCATGAAGTTTATTGGCGATACTTGATTCAAATCATTGGTCCTATTGAATATTAATTGGCACCATATACTTGACACTGATATTTTATCGTTTGAGTAGACTTCAAAATTGCCTATGTTCAGCAGTATAATATTTGCAATATAATAAAAATAAAAATGTAAATCTCTGAAAATATAAAACAAAATTACAACTACATGATAGCCCCATTAAAGTACAAAGCTTACGTATATACATCCCACTACGTGTGTTTAAAAGCCTATGTTTAAGTAAAATTAGCTTAAAACTAGTTTTTACGATTTTATTGCGTTTATTAACTTATTTTATACTCCCAACGCTTCGAGCACTTTACAGCACCCATGTTCACGGATGGGACTGAGGTATTTGACATCCCAAACTCATAGTTAACCACGGATACCTCCAGATAAAAATTATTAAATTTTTTAGACCATCTTAACTATTTATATTTTTTTATAGGATAAGGGTGACAAACGAGCACACAGTCCACCTGATGGTAAGTGGTTGCTGCGGCCCATAGACATCTACATCTATCATCTATTACAAATCAAAATGCAGATGCGTTGTCACCCGTGAGGACTAAGATGGAATGCCTCATATCCAGTAAAAAGGGCCTCTGGCCACCTACACTCACCAAGCGAAACGCAGAGGTAAACCTCTACTTCTCGCTGGTTTTCTGTGAGGTCGTGGTACCACCCCGATTCAAGCCGGCCCATCCTTGCGACAGCAAAAGCTGCCGCGTGGCTCTACCACTGTGAAAAACTTATATTCTAAACTTCAGTTCACAATAGAGTTAGACGGCTCCGTGGCGCAGTGGCTTAGCAATGAGTTGCTGCGCTGGGGACTGCTGGTTCGAATCCTGCACGGAACAAGTATTTGTATGGCCTATAAATAATTGTTCCGGGTCTGGATGTTTGTCCTTGTGCAATTTGTGTTTGTATACTACCTCCACGATAGAGGAGAAAATCCTAGTGTGGGGCCAACGTAGTTTAAAAAAAGAAAAAAAAAGAGGCAAACAAGTCTTTGGCTTTTCTAGATGTGTCAGTTATTCAGAATCCCGATAATACCTTGAGCCACACTGTATATAGAAAAAAGATACATATAAATATATAGAAAGTGATTCTCATCATCCTCTGTGACAGGAAGCCGTCCACAGTCCAGCGAGTGCCTGCTGTACCGCCATATGTCAGACACCTCTGATAAGATTGGCTACATCTTGAAACGTGCTTCCATTAAAACATACTTCAAGCCGCCAAAGAAGATTAGGCAGTTTTTACTATCAGTCAAGCCTTATGTCCTTCTGCAAGACGCAGCAAAGTACAAACTTGATTGTGAATGTTGTCTCTTTTACGTAGGTAAAACTAAAAGATCAATAAAAAAGCGTTAAAGAACACATACCTCATGGGAAGAATGGACGCTCCAGGAAGTCTGCAGTCGGTGAACACGTACAGGATTGCCCCCACCACTACATCAGATTTGATCGACCACAAAGCCTCGCTAAAGAACACCGATTTTTTGTGCTATTTTAGGTAATCAATCTTGGTTTAGGATGTTTAAGGCGCGGGTTGAGCAAAATGTCGCGCTAGTCTTTATTTGTGCGGTTTTTAGGAGCCATCTACTTTTTATTTAAAAGATATATCAACAAATAAAAAACACATTATATTTCTACATAATCTTGATTTCATAAGAGCTGTATCCAATTTTTTTTAAAGGAATAAATATTAATATAATCTCCTTACAACGAAACCACATAAATGTGAAATTATTATTGATAACATGAATCTCCTCGTAAAGTAATTATTATTTTATTTTGCGATTTACACCAATGGATAGACAATTTATTAATGAACATTTCTATTGTAAAATTTTTTTCAAAAAACCATAATTTGATGTTATTAAGAAATTATTTTAAAATCTGGGCGTATTCACTACCCACGGGCTTGCTGGATCATTGAGCGTTGAGCTCTTGAACGTGGAGCCCGTGTCGTTGGTCAGAGCATCGGCCTGCGCACACGCTCACGTCTTATCAGTCGATAATATTATTACTTATTAGGTTATTTATAGGTTGTATTATTTGTTTCTTTTGGGTATAATTTTTCGTATTAGTTATACATATATTTGTTGTGTTTTTACTGCGCGATGAAGCTTTTTGCGTGTATTTTCTTTGAAGTAAATGCAAATAAAAAAATTAAGCACCATTAGCATGTAAGGTACGAATCCATAATTAACATTTCGACAAATATTATAATTTACACTATAAAAGGCTAATTCAATATTATCAGTATAGTATACAATTAAAAATAATCGTAATAACCAACTACAATATCTTATCAGGTGTAGCACTGCCTCGTTGGTCTAGTGGTTGTAGTAGTGCGACTGCTGATCATGAGGTCCCGGGTTCGAATCCTGGGTCGGGCAAAAAAGTCAGTTATGAGTTTTTCATTTATGTTCTAAGTTATAATTAGTATTACTAAGTTATAGTTTTTTGCTAAAATATAGTATATTGTTTATTGCTTGTTTTTTCTTCTTTTTCAAAAAATAATTCAGTACATAAGGTGTTCTATACTTATAATTCGCTAAAAAGTATCTAAGTAGGTACTAATATACCTACTTTTTACTATAAACTAAAAATTGTTAAAACTAAATTTAACTAAAAATACTAAACTGACCATTTATTTTTAACTCAAAACAGGACATGGGTTTATTTATACTCTAAAAACTATAACTTTATACAATTAGTGTTCACTAAAAAATTATATTCGATATAGACGGTAATTATTAAATGCAACATATTTTTTTTAATTATTAATTACATTTGTCAGTGGATTAAATTTGCTTTAATAAGGTTGGCCATGATTTTAAATAAGAATAAAATTCTGCTCAAGTTTTTTTATTGTTATCTTTGTCAACAACATCGCCTTTAGAACTGGAACCGTAAGTGTTTCTTTCAGACGTCGACAATTTATTCAAAATAAAAAAAATACTCTTTCTACCGGAGCATTTGTACCAGGTAGACATAAAATACATTCGATTAAAAAAATTATGTTGAAGATTGTTGGCTTTGAAAACTTCTATCCAACGAGTTACGGGACAATTTTGTGTCCCGGAGCTTTATTTGAGGACAATGGGACAGGTGACCGAGAAAAGGGACAGTCCCGTTCAAAACGGGACGTATGGTCACTTTACCTATAACCCGGCGACGGCTCCGTGGCGCAGTGGCTTAGCAATCAGTTGTCGCGCTGGGGGCCGCGGGTTCGAATCCCGCACGGAACAAATATTTGTAAGGCCTACAAATAATTGTTCCGGGTCTGGATGTTTGTCCTTGTGCAATTTATGTTTGTAAACTGCCTCCACGACTCTCATTCTATATTACTCTCACTCTGCGAAACATCCTATTTATTTGTTTATTCTTTATTGCACCAAATATTTGTACAAAAGGCGAGCTATCTATCTATTTACCTATAGTGAGTAGGTATCTTTTAAACTCACAATTTTCAATGCTTCAATTTTAATATATAATTAATTATAAAATTTCATAATTAGATAATATATGAGAATACATAATTCTAATATAATGCAACTAATATACCGAATAAAAAAATTAAAATATATTTATCGTTGTACGCTGTGTGTATTCCCATAAAATAGTTTATTGGTGTTGAAAAAATACTACGTCCGTACAGTAGGTGGCGTTTTACATATTATTACTTCTTACGCGATCCTATATTGTAGAGCGTCGGCGCGGCCAGGCACACAAAATGCTCAAGGTCGTTCGCATGGAGTAGCCCCTTAAGATGATTAATCCGTTTTTCTCATATATCACTAACTAGAAATTATCATGAAATCTTTCTTAATCGATTGTTAAGAATTTCAGTAATCAAGGTCACCTATTTACAATTCAATATGTTGAAATATATCGACAATATAAATCAATTTATTAATAGACCTTGTTAATTTTTTTTATGGCCAGCGTTTAGGCCCATAAAAATCCTTTCAGAAATGTATAGGTAAGTTCAGGTATAGGTAGTAGCTGAAAACTATCATAAAATTAATCACAATACTATGTTCAGCTACGATACGATGTCTATGTAATACATTTAATCTAAATTTCAGGTAAATTATATACATATAGATGCAAACCGTACTCCAATACGATGTATATTGTAATAATCCAGAATTACGTGAAAACATCAAGGGGCGCGGATGCAGTTTCCGCTCCGGTTGAACTTACCTACGTCCTTTGAATCTAAATTTGATTTACGTCAAGTTTATTTAGTAGATTGTAACATAAACAAATTTCAATTTACTGTTATTTTAACAAATGCGAGATATTTTAAAATATTGCTTTCGTTTATAATAAATGACTATAATTTTTTATGTTTTACTGCTAACGCCCGCTTTGACTTCACCTGGATATGATCTACATATATAAGATAATCAAAGATAATTTATCAAGTTTAAGTTTAAAATAAGTCTTCAAGTTTTTGATTAAAATATAACTTAAATCTTTCCTGAAATTACTATCTATTTGTTCGTATAGTTTCATTACAATCAGTTTAGTCATTTTAAAGATTAACCCGGATAGACAGACAGACAAAATTATAAAAAAAATGATTATTTATATATTAATACCATGAAAAAAAAACCCGAGCTTCATAGAAGCCAGTTATTTCAATATTACAGAGTTCAAGAGTTCAGTTTAACTTCTATTATGTATAGACTATTCTAGAATTGTATAGTTCTTTGCTTAGTTTGTACCTACAACGTAAGTTAGGCAAATCTTATTGGAGATTTGAAGAAGTCACTGCTGCCCATGGGCATGCGTTGTCATATCTGAAGAATGATATAAGTATATTCTTTCTCTCTCTCCCTCTCGCTCTCTCTCTCTCTCCCATTGAACCAGAACATGCTGGTCGCACTGCTTCTAGACGGCAAAATAAGTAAAAAGCAGTACCAGTCCTAATGAACTCAACAGAATATAATTCTTATCTACTAAGAAAGTGAGTAAGTGAGTGAGACAAACTTGTATAGCCAGCGAAAAGCTGAAGTCGTTTCAGAGGTACACGATCACGTATGAAAACGTTGAGTGGTAGCAAATCAAAGATTTTTTAATAAAAATTATATTTTATGTAGTTAAAATTGGAGATATTAGAACAAATTGAAAGTTCTCGGTTGATTTAATTTAGTTCTCCCTTTAAATATTCAATGTAACCTATTTCCGCCAATGTTTCTAATCCATTACGATTGCATGCACTGATTTCTTTGTAGTGAGTCTTCACGCCACGACATTACGAGCGATGTATCGCAAAATAAAGCTTAATAACATGGGCATGTGTGAAAAGATATAGCTCGATCACAATTTACTCTTCGTCTTCATCTTACTTATATTTCCGTAAAGGTATAGATACATCCCTTTGCAGGGAGGATTTGCAGACGACTTTACTTTCATTTGCAGTCTGTGTATTTTACAACTGGCATAAATGAACCATCTCATAGTACCATTAATATTTATTAATTAATATACTCATAATCTCCTTTAACGACACCGACGGAATGGGGTGACGAATCCTCTTACGCCTGATAACTGTAATAAACTGTAACCCACTATACGGTGTTAATGGGAGACTTCAACACAAAACTAAGTACAAGAGAGAACGGTGAGTTGAAAGTAAGGAAATTCGGAATAGAGCCAGCAGCTGGTGAACTTTGTGGAGAAAGAGGGACTCTTTATTATGAAGTCTTACTTCCAAAAGCTGCCACTTAGAAAGTGAACCTGGTCGAGCCCCAACGGTTCGACAAAAAATTGTATTAACTTTATTATGATGACCAGATGACAACTGTTCAGTTATGTCTCACTGATTGCGAGGTGTTACTGTCGGTGAAAACTAGCAGCGATCACCGAACGATGAGGGGCACACTAAACATAAACGTTAAGTTGGAGAGGTCACGTCTAATGAATTCAACGCTCCGTCCTCCTCGTGCTCTAATCCAAAGCCCCTAAATCTTGCAGCTCTAGTTAAAAAATCGTTTTCAGTGCCTAGTAGACTGCAATGAAGTGAAAGTTATGAATGACAGGCTTGTCAAAACTGTCCATGCGGTCGGAGCCAAGTTCTGTAAGACCCGTCGCAGAAAAATGCAAAAACACTCCGATTACACTCTTGCTGTTAGACTGTAGATGAAGCTGCAGTCTTCAGCAGGTTTTACAGCATACGGCGGGACTAAGGCAACTTTAATACATCTTGTATTGAAGAAGTGATCGAGCGGAACCAGGGCTCCAAATTCTTTGCCAGAGATCTGTCTGACAGAAAGAGTCAACTGTTAAAACTAAAGCATTGTTTCTGGGATACCTTAGATTTTGAGTGAGATTGAGAAGTTCTGTGGGCAGCTGTAAACGTCAACACTATTATAATGATAATCCAGGAATTCAGTCTGAGTGACATTAGAATGGCTCTCCAGCGTCTTAAAACAGTAAGTCCACGGGCGAGTGGAGCATCTGAAAGCGGGTGGAAAACCGATACTTAAAGTCCTTCAGAAGGTCTTTAATTCCGTCTTCCATGGTGGCACTTCTCCGAATGCGTAGACCAGAAGTGCGATGATCTTACTCTTTAAGAAAGGTGACAACGCTCTCTTGAAAAACTACAGACTCGTTTTCCTTCCGAGCCGCTGTTTTCAAGAGTCATTATGAAACGTCTCCCACGCAAACTTGACGACTTCCAGCCTCCCAAAAAAGCCGGTTTCCGAAAAGGCTTTAGCACTATCAACCAGATACATAACCTTCGGCAAATTGTACACAAGAGCAAAGAGTACAATCTGCCACTTTGTCTTGCATATGTGGACTATGAGAAAGCCTTTGATTCAGTCGAAATTTGGGAGGTGTTACAGTCCCTTCAGCGGTGCCAAGTAGACTGTCGGTATATCGAAGTGATAAAGTGTTTATACAGTAGGGCTACAATGGTTATCCGAGTACAGAACCAGATAACGAAACCTATCCAACTGTAGAGAAATTTTAGATAAGGTAACTTAATATCCCCGAAAGTCTTCACCGCAGCATTGGAAGACGTTTTTAAGATACCGGACTGGAAATAATACGGTATTAACGTGAGTGAAAAAATGGCGAGTACACCAATCACCTTCAATTTGCCCACGATATAGGCCTTATGACAGAATCACTGGAGGACCTAACCACTATGCTCAATGATCTCAATAGTGTCTCCCAACGGATAGGTCTTAAGATCAACATGGACAAAACAAAGATCATGTGTAACGTCCACGTCACACATATGCCGGTAGTTGTTGGATGCACTAAGCTCGAAGTTGTTGATGAGTATGTTTACCTGTGATAAATAGTCCGCCTAGGTAAGTGCAACTTCCCGTGTGGAGTTGCCAGAGCTCCCATCGGGCGCGTCCCCAGGTGGCGGATAGGGGAACGCCGCTCAGATATGGGTGGTAGCGGGAAACCGTCGCGGACCAAAACTGGCTGGGTGAAGGCTTGTCTGGATAGTGGAGGGCCTATTAGTTGCTTCCTGTATCCTCTCCGTTGAGAGGAACAGAGAATGCGACATGCGCGGTGAGGTGCCAGGTGCACTCGGCTTTTGCCGACGCCGGGCAACCCGTAATTGCGGGAATTTCAGGGACCACACCCTGTAAAAAAGGAAACCGAATGGGCTCAGTGTTCCCTCACCCGGTCACTGGGCAGGCATGGGAAGAACCCGTATCGACCCTGCCACCGTTCGAACCTCGGAATCCCTCTGGCGTGTCGTGGATCACGTCTCGCGGCGCCTTTGGGGCCGAGGGCTCTTGGCTTAACCGCCTGGAGTCGCGAGGATGATAACCTCTTTAAAAAATCACCCGAAGCTCAAGCGTGGCACGCCGTGAGGAGCTGCATGGCTGATGGGTAAATGTTCAGTCGTTAGCGTTGCCCCCGTCGGGGTACCGGCCGACACCCTTGACGGGTTACACATAGGCTTATCCGGGCACAGGAGGCGCTGCTCGGATGGACTGCTATTTCCTCCACACTCGTGGGATAAAACATGGATAAATATAAATATAATAAAAAGGTAGAGGTTGAAAAAGAGGCAGGATCAGACACTGGAAGCGGTGGAAATCGGTCGCGTGGGACGTCTTCCGCTAGGAAACGTCCAGTGTGCCGGTCTTCAGAAGAGGAAGGCCTGCCGGCCCCCAAGTTGCCGACTTCGGTGAGGGGTCGGCAGGCATCGAGAGGGGCGAGTGCTTCGCAGCCGCCGAGGGATAAGCACGGACGGTTCGTGTGCTCCAATACCTCAGCGGCTAGTGAAGCAGAAAGTGACATGGGGTTCACTACGGAGGACCCTGGCGATGGCGGTGAAAGCTGTGCCTCGCTGGGGAGTTCAAAGGCGGAGCTCAACGCCGCCAAGAGGGAGCAGCGCAAAGCCGTCGCGGCCGACGAAGTGTCGGAAATGGCCCGACGTGCTCGCGAGCGACGAGCTGCTCTTGCGGCGGAAGGGGGAGAGCCATCTGCGGTGGCCTTAAGCCAGCTGGCTCTGGATGGGGTGGACTTAGTCCTGAAGGTTGCCACCAAGTCCGGCAGCCTAAAGGGCACGTTCACCCGTGGCTTAAAGGAGGCTGCCGCGGATATTAGGGAGGCGGTTGGCATCCTCCTCAACAGGACGGCCTCTGACGAGGTCGCAAAGCTACAGGAGGAAAACAGCCGCCTCAGAAATGACTTAGAGGACCTCCGGCGGCAAGTCGCTGCGCTGAGCGAAGAGCAGCAGCGACGCACGTCCTCCGATGCCGCACTGCAACCGGCAAGCCCTCGTACCGACGAAGAGGTTGAGCGCATTGTCCGGACCTGCATGCTCCAGTGCGGGAGCATGGTTAACGCTCGGCTGGAGGCGATTTCACGGCGTCTCCCGGCGGAAATCCTCCGTCCGCCTTTGGCGGCGGACACACGGAGAACTGAGGAGTCGCCGAGACTTGCGCCTCAAAAGGGGAAGCCCGCGGAGGGTAAGAAAAAGCCCGCGGAGGGAGCTCCTTCGAGCGAGCAGCCCACGACTGTCGGGTCTAAGGGTGAGACCTGGGCAAAAGTCGTGGGCCGCAAGAAGGCCCGCAAAGCCGCCAAGAAGGCCGCAGCAGCTGCATGCGCCCCAGGTGGAACCGCAAAGACGGCTCCTAAACCTGCGCGGCGGACTGCCAAAGGAGGTCGCAAGAGACCGGCTGTGCATGTTCCGCGGTCCAATGCTGTAACGCTAACGTTGCAGCCCGGAGCTGTGGAACGTGGCGTGACTTACCAGTCGGTCATCGCCGAGGCCAAGGCCAAGATCAAATTATCTGATCTTGGCCTTCAGTCCGTCACCCTTAGGCAGGCTGCCACGGGTGCACGACTGTTCGAGGTGGCTGGTACAGTGAGCGGCAGTGCCGAAAAGGCGGACGTACTGGCCGCCAAGATGAGGGAGGTCCTCAACCCTGCGGACGTCCGGGTCTCCAGACCAATGAAAACCGCAGAGGTGCGGATTACTGGCCTGGACGACTCCGTGACCTCTGAGGAGGTGGTGGCGGCCGTTGCTAGAAGCGGAGAGTGTCCGCCAGACAAGGTGCGGGCTGGCGATATACGCACCGACGCCACCGGACTCGGCGCGGTCTGGGTTCGGTGCCCTGTGGCGTCGGCAAAGAAGATCGCCGACAGCGGCAGATTGCTGGTAGGCTGGGTGGCGGCAAGGACCAAGCTTCTTCAGCCCCGGGCTTTGCAGTGCTTCCGGTGCCTGGAAAAAGGGCACGTCCGGGCGAAGTGCACCGCCGAGGTTGACCGTAGTGACCTCTGTTATCGCTGCGGCCAGCCTGGCCACAAGGCGGCCCTGTGCACCGCTGCGTTCAACTGCAGCCTTTGTTCTGCTGCGGGAAGGCCAGCGGAACACAGAGTAGGCGGAGGGGCCTGTGGGGCGCCTACCAGCAAGAAAAAGGAAAAGAAGAGGAGCACTAAGCCTGCCGGGTTAACCTCGCTGCCCCCGCAGGCTAGCAGCTCCGCGGCTGACTCCCGGCCCAGGACCGTTGCCGAGGGGATGGAAATTCAATAATGGCACAATTACATTCTCTCCATTTTCTCCAGGGCAACATCAACCACTGTGCCAGAGCTCAGGATCTCCTACTCCAGAGCATGGCAGAGTGGTCGATTCACGTGGCTGTGGTCGCCGAACCGTACTTCATTCCCGCCCGTGACAACTGGTTGGGATGCGCTGACGGTTTGGTGGCCATTATTGGCGAGACTCTGATCGACCCGTCTCGGGGCCGCGGCTGGGTTGCTGCGGTCTCGGGCGGCATCGTTATTGTAGGGGCGTATTTCTCCCCCAACAAGAGTCTCGCCGACTTTGAGGGTTTCCTTGTCGAGTTGGGCGCCGTCGTAGGCCGCTATCACCCTCGTCCCGTTCTGGTGCTCGGGGATCTCAACGCCAAGTCATCGGCGTGGGGATCTCCGGTCACTGACCCTCGGGGCGAGGTGCTAGAAGAGTGGACGGTGACGACTGGTCTGGTCGTCCTGAATCGGGGTTCGGAATACACGTGCGTGCGGCAGCGGGGTGGGTCGATAGTGGACGTCTCGTTTGCTAGCCCCTCTGTCGCCAGCCGAGTCCGCGACTGGCGAGTCGCCGCAGAGGTGGAGACGCTGTCGGACCATCGATATATCCGGTTCGACGTCTCTGCCCAGACTGCGAGCGGCCGCCATCCAACAACCCCGATTAACGACGGCCCGCGTTGGGCGCTTAAACGCATCGACAGGGAACTACTCGAGGAAGCTGCCTTAGTCCAGTCCTGGATCTGGGAGTCGACGACGGACGGCCCCGTCGACGTCGAAGCGGTGGCGCAATGGTTTCGCGGGGCGATGACGCAGATCTGCGACGCGTCCATGCCCCGTGTCCGCCAACGGTCCGCAAAGCGCCAGGTGTACTGGTGGACCGCTGAGATCGCACAATTGCGCATAGCGTGCGTTGCGGCTCGTCGCCGGTACACCCGATACCGGAGGCGGCGTCGACGGGATTCGGCCGAGGAGGACGCGCTGTATGAGGTGTACCGCGCGTCTAAGGAGACTCTGTGGCTGGCCATCGGCGACTCAAAGTCGCGTGCCAGGGAAGAGCTGCTGGGGTCCCTAGATCGGGATCCGTGGGGGCGCCCCTACCGTTGGGTACGGGGCAAGTTGCGTCCCTGGGCGCCTCCACTAACACAAGCGATGCAACCCCAGTTGCTAGAGGCGGTGGTATCGGCTCTCTTCCCTGAGCGAGTGGGATACGTTCCCCCGGCGATGGCTTCGCCCTCAGCCACAGACTCTCCAGAAGAGGAGAGCACCGAAGTCCCCGAGGTAACGCAAGCAGAGACGAGAGCGGCCGTGTCGCGACTCCGGGCTAAGAACACAGCGCCCGGACCCGACGGAGTTCCTGGTCGAGCTCTCGTCCTGGCTCTGAAGGAGCTAGAGCCCCAGCTGAGGGGGCTCTTCACGGCATGTCTCGAGCAGGGTCAGTTTCCCAGTGTGTGGAAGAAGGGGAGGCTGGTCCTGCTCAGGAAGGAGGGGCGCCCCGCGGACTCACCGTCTTGCGTACCGGCCCATAGTGCTGCTCGACGAGGCGGGCAAACTTTTTGAGCGAATCATCGCAGATCGCCTCGTCAGCCACTTGTGCAGAGAGGGGCCGGACTTGGACGAGAACCAGTTTGGTTTTCGTCGCGGGCGTTCCACCATAGACGCTATTACGCGCGTGAGGGCCCTGGCGGAGGAGACAGTGTCCCGGGGTGGGGTGGTGCTGGCGGTGTCTTTAGACATATCCAACGCCTTCAACACCCTACCCTGGAGTTGTATCCGGGAGGCGCTGAATTACCATCGCGTGCCTCCCTACCTCCGCCGCACAATAGGGGCTTACCTTGAGGAGAGATGCGTTACGTATCGGGGACGTGACGGCGCAGGTCGGCGCGTCATGTCGTGCGGTGTTCACAGGGATCGGTCTTGGGACCTCTTCTGTGGAACATCGGCTATGACTGGGTGCTGAGAGGTGAACTCCCGTCGGGCGCCGACTTGACGTGTTATGCGGACGACACGCTCGTCACTGCCCGGGGGGAGCTCGCACAGGGAAGCAGCGTTGATTGCCACGGCTGCGGTGTCACGAGTGGTGAACCGCATCCGGCACCTGGGCCTGAAGGTGGCCTAAACAAGTCAGAGGCCATGGTGTTTCCATGGCCCTCGACGCGCCCCGCCGTCGGGATCACACATCGTGGTCAACGGGGCCCGGATAGCTGTCGAGTCCACCATGAAGTATCTAGGATTGGTGCTCGACAGCCGATGGGAATTCGGACCCCACTTCCGGCGGCTGGCGCCCAAGCTGATGGGTGCAGCGGGCGCGCTGTCAACGTTGCTTCCCAACTTGGGGGGCCCGAGCGCCGCCTGTAGGCGGTTGTACGTGGGAATCGTGCGGTCCATGGCCCTGTATGGGGCCCCTGTGTGGGCGATGGACATGACGGCCAGCACTATCGCCATTCTGCGCAAACCGCAGAGGGCGATGGCCGTCAGAGTCGTCCGCGGGTATCGCACGATTTCCTACGAGGCGGCTTGCGTCCTGGCCGGATCCCCGCCCTGGGACCTAGAGGCGAAAGTACTCGCGTCATTATATCGATGGCGCGAGGAAGAGCGGGCACGGGGCTCGAGGCCGGTGCAGCGGCAGATCGCGCTGCGCCGAGAGGAGCTCCGTCAGGTCTTGGTGGCGGAATGGCGGCAAAGGCTTCTGCGCCCTACCGCCGGCCTCGCTACCGTCGAGGCGATCCGGCCAGTACTCGACGACTGGCTCGGGAGAAGGCACGGCTCCCTGTCGTTTAGGGTGACGCAGGTGCTGTCGGGGCATGGCTGCTTCGGCAAGTACCTGTGCCGCATAGACAGGGAGCCGGACGCTCGGTGCCACCACTGCGTCCATTGCGGGGAGGACACGGCGCAACACACGCTCGCTGAGTGCGTAGCTTGGGAGGAGCAGCGCCGTGTCCTCACAAATAAAGTAGGAGGCGATCTGTCGCTGCCGGCCTTAGTGCGGAAGATGGTCGGTAGCGCAGAGTCGTGGGACGCGGTGGTGTCCTTCTGCGAGGACGTGATGTCGCAGAAGGAAAACTGCGGAACGGGAAAGGGAGATCTCGACTCCCTTCCCCGGCCGCAGAAGGCGCACCGGGCGCAGGAGAAGGGCGGACAACGCCCTTTTCCGGCCCCCATAAATGGGTCCAGGGGCGAGGGACTTGGGGAAGCCCCCGCCACCCCTATTCGATGGACCCGAGGCGGAGGCGCGCGTGGGTGTCGGCGCGCGCCCCTGAGGCGATACACGGGGTAGTTAAACACCTCACTACCCCGTGCAGGAGACGAGGCCCGGACAGACCGGGCCAGCACTAGGTGTGGGGCTGCGGAAGAATTTGGATTCCCGCGGCCCCACGCGCACGTGCGAGGAGACACCGGGGTGGTTTTAGCCGGTAAGAGTCCGGCACGCCCCTCCGCCTTTCCCCAGGCGGAGGTAGTCCATGAGGATTTCCCCCCGTAAAAAAAAAAAAAAAAAAAAAAGGTAAGTGCAACTTCGACCGAGAGGTCAATTGACAGATTCAACTTGGCTGGGAAGCGGCATTCGTTCTACAACTATACTATTAATATAGGTGCGGCATGAATCTACCACGTAAAAAAATTCAAAAAATGCTACCATTTCTACTACTTTATGACACTTATCAGCAAGACAATATATGCCGGTGGCAAACCAGTTTTAGAGCAGTTTATTTTTAGGCGAGTAATTAAAACTAAAGGCCATCTCAATTCTCACATTTTCGATAGTTGTAACTATTATCTATTTAAATTATTACCTTAATTTTAACATTTATTTTTAAAAAATGTGCCATATAATTTTCTGACAATTTTAATCTGTATATATAAATATATATAAGATCTCTAAAACTATACACCCGATTGTATTGAAATTTAGTAAAGTTACTGATTTTATCGTGCGCCCATAGAAGCGAGAGGGTATGAGCTAGTTATTAAATATATACATTTTATTTACTGATATTATTTCATTTATCAGTAACTGAAGGCAAATTAATACAACGGTTAAAATAAATTTTAAAATTTTTAATGTACTCGTAGGTAAGTATTTATTTAAAAAAAAACACTATGTTATGTTGTGTTTATAACTAAAAAAACCATATAAATTAGAAAATTATTATATAAGGTAAGGGAAATGCTCAGCTCTCTATTTTAGCAGTTCCGTAATCGGATAAAAAGAAGTATTAACTAAATACATATGTTATTTAATGAAAATTCGTTCAGTAGCTTTTGCGTGAATCGTGCATATACAGACAAACAGATGGTATACCCTAAAACCTGAAAACGAGATTGTATAACCAGTGCGTGTTGGCAGCGATGACTTATAGACCTGAGACGTAGTCCTTAACTGCAGGCCGTATAAGGAAACTCAAAGTCGCTCAGCGAGCTATGGAGAGGGCTATGCTCTGGGCTCTGCGTGATAGACTTAAAAACGCAGATATCCACAATAGAATCAGAATCACCAGGGAAATGGGCCGGACATATAGCTCGCAGAACCGACAACCTATGGGGAATAAAGGTTCTCGAGTGGAAGCCTCGTACCGGTAGGCGAAGTGTAGGGCGTCCGCCACTAGATGGAGTGACGACCTAGTGAGACATGCGGGATGTCAATGGATGCATGCGTTTTAGGATCATGTTTTGTGGCTTTCGTTAGGGGAGGCCTATATTCAGCAGTGTACTTGTCAAGGGAGCCCCTCTTTCAATCGTCCGAACCTTAACCCGAAAAAGTCCTTACATACGATTACGCTATTCGGTCGCCAGATCCGATGTGGAACAACGACCCAATACCTATGGGTTACATTCGACCATGCTATGACATTTACGAAACATGGTCGCAATGTCCACAACCACAATTCGTTACTAATCGCCTCCACACACTTAGTCAACAGAAAGAGCAAGCTGTCCCTTATACACAAACTCCACTTTTACAAAGTTTGTGTAAGGTTTATCATGTTCTACGCAAGCGCAGCCTTTCTTCAATCTCTATATTTAAAGGAAATGTCCCAGCGCTACTTTGAGAGGGCTGAGATACATCCAAAACCGCTAGTGGTAAACGCAGCCACCTACGCTCCGACTCCAAATGTTACGGAAAGTCTCTGAAGGCCCGGTAAAGTTTTAATTGAACCCCAGTCCCGCTAGATTCCCACGACGCAAATGTCACCTGCCGTCACACACAAACACTACGCAATCACCTAGTGCCACAAACACTGTTAGGACAACGTTAAGCAAGTAACGATGCAGTGTAATACAAATTAACCCTTTTGACAGCTCACGGCCTTCCGGGCCGCGAGGCCTGAGTCCGATAAAGCTGTAAGAGTCAAAAGGCTAACAGCACTAACATTACAGAAACTAGACCGAAGAAATTATTAATTGAAATTTTAAGTTCTGATCTACCACTTAAAATTATTTATATTAAATCTCACGCGTGTGTAATGCTTTTAAACGACATTCTAGTTCATAGCTTGAGGTTTTGATGGTGCTTATAGTCCAATAGGGTCAAAATATAAATTAAAAAACGGAACACATACTTCAAAAAATATTGAGGAAAAATTGGTAAATAGTTTTCACATAATTTGACAGATTTTGAACTCAGTAAAACGTAGGTATTGAAGAATTGAAGCACTATATACACAAAGGTTTCGCGACAGTAAAGAGTTATGTCAAAAAAAAAGAGTGAGTGGAAAATAGGCAATGGGATAGGATTTCCAGTTTGGTATTTTACCAACCGTCTATAATATATATATATAATATATATATATATATATATATATATATATTTCTCTCTTCACTTGCTGATTGGCCAAGGCTCTTTTGTGATTCGTCCTGATTCGTTGGCGCTTCGATTCTCTGCCGGGCCATTCTGGATTGCAACGCAGCTCAAGCGTCGAAATGTACTATCAAAAATGGCGTTGGTTTCTTTTCACTGTACCTGTTTTGATTCTTCCTTCCAAAGGCTCGTAGGACCAGCAATTTATGTTATTTTTAGGAGAATCCAGAGTTCGGCTGTTTTCAATGAAAATCACGTAGATCAACTAATTGTTTAAAAGCTGTTATCACAATATTGTTATGCTTTAAAGGGGCGATCTTAGTACGCATCTAAGCGTCACAATTGGCAGCAAGTGAAGACAAAGATATGTATCTATACAAATGAATGAAATTGAAGTGTCTGTTTGTAATGTCAAAATAACAGCTTTTTACTAAATGCAAATGAAAGTATATACGATACTTATAACAAAAACAAAACTTTTAAAAGTTTATCTGTCTGTCAGTCTGTCTGTCTATTTGTTTCGGCTAATTTCCGAAACGGCTGGGCCGATATTGACGGGACGTTCACCGATAGATACCTGATGTTATAAGGAATAACTTAGGCTACTTTTATTTTAGTCGAAGTCGCGAGGGACAGCTAGTATATATATATATATATATATATATATATAATATATATATATATATATATATATATATATATATATAATCGCTGGAGGACCTAAGCACTTTGCTCAATGACCTCAATAGTGTTTCCCAACGGATAGGTCTTAAGATGAACATGGACAAAACAAGCCGGTAGTGGTTCGGAACACTAAGCTCGAAGTTGTTGACGAGTATGTTTACCTGGGACAAATAGTCCCGACTAGGTAAGTACAACTTCGACCGAGAGGTCAATCGACGGATTCAACTCGGCTGGGCAGCGTTCGGGAAATTACGGCACATCTTCTCGTCAGGTATACCTCAAAACTTGATAACGAGACTGTACACCCAGTGCGTGTTGCCAGTGATGACATACGGAACTGAGACGTGGTCCTTCACTGCTGGCCGGATGGGGAAGCTCAAGGTCGCTCAGCGAGCTATGGAGAGGGCTATGCTCGGAGTTTCTCTGCGTGATAAACTCAGAAATGAGGATATCCGCAGTAAGAACCAGAGTGACTGACATAGCCCAACGGATTAGTAAGCTGAAGTGGCAATGGGCCGGCCATATAGCCCGAAGAACCGACAACCGATGGGGAAGAAAGGTTCTCGAGTGGCAGCCTCGTACCGGCAGGCGAAGTGTAGGGCGTCCCCCCACTAGATGGAGTGACGACCTGGTAAGACATGCAGGAAGTCGATGGATGCAGGTGGCTCAGGACCGTGCTTTGTGGCATTCCTTTGGGGGAGGCCTATGTTCAGCAGTGGACTTGTGAAGGGCTGTAATGATGATATATATATATATGTCGCCGCAAGGACATCCTCTGTGGACGACGCTTGAATTTTGCGGTGACGTTTAGTTATTATAATAATCAATATTGTCTAATTATTAATATTACCTTTAAATAACATCAATTTATCAGAAACATAATACGTAACTAGTTAGTTTTATGAAATACTTTTGGTTTATAAATCTCTTTCTTAACAAGTTACTCCATTAAAATAACTTTTTATTCAGTTATCAAATGTAACTCAAATATTGTTTTTATTGTAAAAACAAATAATTGTCAATTTGATTATTAATCATTGTTATTAAAATTACCTAAGAAATCAATAAAAAGATATTGTTTTGGTTTTGGTGAAATATTGACCAATCAGAGCGCTTCTAGGTTCTTATTGTGGCTTCCTTAATAAATGAACGCGAGAATACGGTCACTTAAGTTTCTGCGCTCGTCGGTGTAGGTTCTATATTCCTTATAAAAACTGTGACAATTTTAGTGAGTTTATAATAAGAAGTGTGGAAAAAATTATAATGTGTGTATTAGACCTTTTGGTTATAATGGAGCCAATACGCGGCAGCACAACTGAGCCCTTGTCAATTGGGGACAGTGGTGCTGCTTCACCCAAAAACAACCGCGAGGCTTCCGCCCCGACATATATATATATATATATATATATATATATATATATAATTAGAATGAGACGTTTGGTAAAATACCAAACACTTCCTTCTCAAATGTTTCTACACAAGTCGACACGATACACAATTAAGTGGTGTATAGCAATAATTATTTCTAGTAATTAAGCAATTTACCACCGTTTATTTGAAAATCCTGTTCGAAAATCAATTCATAGTATTAAATCTCGACTACAGAAAGAATTATTTGACATAATTACACTTTGCAGGAAAGATTAGTCGCAAGTTTAGTTATTTTCACCGGATAAATAAGAGAGCGTCCAAGAAGGCGCTCTGCCTGCGTAGCAGCTATGGCCCATGTGCAGCAGTGGACTTTATAGAGGTAGTAAATAATGCACAAAAGAAAGTAGAAGATGAATTTACCGTCGTTCTTAAGACCCAAAGTCAAATCTTAGTATTTCATCGATTGAATTCTCCTGAAATTGATTAAATTGATGGAATAAAGGATTCTCCTTTGTGACCACCAAAGAGTTTTAACACGAATGACACTTAATGAAGGTGACCTCGATGCTTACCTAAATATTTTTTTATATTTAAGTGAAATCTTAAAATAAAATGTTAACAACATGTACTCTTTATTTTAAAGTCGTATCATTAAGTTATTTCAATATATCGATTACGTAAATCTAGATTAAAACACAAAAAATTTAAAAAATGTCAAAGTACGTAACCTAATTATTTGAAATTTTAAGAAAAAGTAAATAAAATAAAACAAAATTAAAGTGAGTTAAAGCAGGTCACGATGCGGTAAAATAAATTAATTATAACTTTTTCTTCCTTTATGACAAGTAATGTTTTTTGGAGTTTTTATTTTAAAGTTTAATGGATGTTATAAAACATTCAATTAATTTTCGTATACAAAACAAGATTGATGGAAATATTCTTCTGCATGTATTTTAGCACTTATCCTATGTAATTAATCTGAATTCTTTTTTTTCGAATAAAGTTACGTGTTAATTTAAATATACTTTGAATAATAGAATTCCTCATCTATAAAATTTCAAATAGTGTAGTGTTGGACATGGAGCTGATTTTATAGTTGTACCATGCATGGATGGCGGAATTTTTTGATCGCAATATTTAAGGCCATATTTTTGATGGCATAATTTATTTCGTGTTATATGATCTTAGGATTATAATAAGGCTCCAGAGAGTAGTATTTATGCAAAATACCTATAAATTTAAAATAATAAATTGCATGGAATATTGTTCTCATGTCTACATGGGACATTAATAATAAAAAAATATGTGCACAGTTCACACGCGGTAGAAGCAAAACCTTCAAATGAAATTAAATATAAATTAAAAATATTTCAGGCTTATGATTTATTTAATATGATCATTTTTAGCCACAAGTGCGGCATAAAATATAAATAAAATTTAATTT